>JAYMST010000024.1:0-27069 GCA_036897805.1 Plantago tenuiflora | reverse complement strand
ATTCCATGCCCTTAAATATACTTATATTATAAACTCTTTCTTAAATTATGGGCAATCAGTAGCGCTACCAGGGATAAATAATTAAGATAAAGCAAAGTTAAATAATATGTTAAATAATATTTCCAAGCCTGCCCTCATTATATAAGCACGGTTTAAATAATAATTGCCCAACAAACCTTTATTATAAAAGTATTATAAAAGCAAAGTATCTCGAAGGAAATAGCTGATTAAGAGCTTATTAGCAAGGCTAGGCAAAGGGGTAGGCATAACTATTCACTAAGTACACTGCAACCCTTAAAAGTTTTAATAATTTTAGGAAATCTGGGTTGGGCAAAACAATCCCCTTTTTTATTATTTAAAAGCATTCTAGCAAGTTACTTGCTAACAAGGAGAAGAGCTTAACACTAGTCTTTGAATATAATATTTATAGGCTACATATTTATGCAGTAAAAATCTTTTAGTATAGTATTTAATAACAAAGCACAGGGAGTGCACTTATATAGTCTGAAAGTATTTCTTTTTATATTAAGTTAAGAAGCAACCCCTCCTTATCATAGCATGTATATTCTCTAGTATATCTATTGGCCTGTTAGGAAAGGGCCTATTCTTGTTCTTGTTCTTGTAGGTTACTCTCGCGTTATACATATAACCAGCAGATACCCCTATGTTCCGCTTAGACTACACTTATTAACCCGCAGATACTAGAATTCCGGAAGACGATCACTTAGTATTTCATATTATATATAAGGACCCAAATTATACTTTTATAGGCTCATTAGCTTGATAAATAGGGGACTCTTAACAGTATATTGCTAGTACTAGGACTAGTAAATAAATAGCCCATAAATTGTAGCGTATTAGTATCGTAGGTGATAAAAACTATATTTTAAGTACAGCAAACCTAAGCCAGCCTCTTCTCAATTAGCCTAAATACATAATCTAAAGGTACAAGTGATCCGGCTACCCCCCCTGCTTTCGTTCTCAAGTCTCAGGTACGGCTGTATGTTATAGGCCAATTACACAGTATCCAAATTAAGTAGTTAGTAAGGTCCTTCTACAGTTTACACTATAATGACTAAAGAAAAAATATTCTTCCCTGCTAGACAAGATATCTTTATAACAACTCGAGAAAGTACTAAGACAAATAGTTCACTTCAGTGCAAAAGCCTCCTCTTAATTTAAACTATAGCTAGGAATTTATCATGGACACACTTTAATTATAAAATAAATATAGCAAAAGGGCAAGGGTTTTCATAGTAAAAGGTGCACCAGTAAATGGCAGGTTAATATACCTTCTATAACTATAAAAACTTTAATAATTTAATAAATATGCTCAGAATGGTCCAGTTACTAATTACTATAATAATACCCGGCGAGAGCTAGAGATGTTACTACTACAGAGTTTACTAGAGAGAATTATCTCTTAAAATATCTTAAAAAAAGGAAATCTTAAGGCTTGTGCACAAAGCATTTCTTTAAAGATAATATTTATAGGCAAGGCGCACTGAGTGTACTATTTAAGGCAGGAAGAAGAAGAATATAGTACATGTCTCTTTAATGGCTGGGTTCTTGCACAGAACAGATAATACTGAAGTACGTCAGCAATAGGTTATAGAATATTTATCTACTTCTTTTAAGTGCTCTACTGGCCGGGTCAAGGGTAGCTAAATATACCATAGATAATTCAATGTAGGGTTCTTTAACTTAAGGCAAAGGAAGTATAAAAGTCCATTAAAAACTTATACACCATTAAGGGCAATGCCACTTTCCTATAGACCAAGGCAGCCTATAAATAAAAGGCCTAGCCATTAAATATATTAATATATTAAGAAGTACTCCCCCAATCTTCCATAATTAAGATATAGATTCTAGAAAACACCAAGCTATAATGCAGTAGTACCACTAGAGTATTTGTATCTCCAAGAAGGCGCGCTTGCTTTAATTAAGAATATTTCTTTTTTTTTTTTATAAATAAATTTAATATAATAAATATACTCGAGCGTAGAGTGAGGCCTTTATACATATTTATGTTGCTGATGGTTTAATCCTCTCACTTTGCTATGACAAATTATATTATTTCATGCATTTCATTTTAAGCCTAATAAAATAAATAAGGGCACACTCTCTTATGTTTAGAGACCCCTATATTTTTAGTTACCTAGCCGTTAAAAGGAAATATCTTAATATTCTAACTCTTCTTTAGTTATATTACTTTTACGCATTTATAGAGAGGGGCGATTCTACAAGCATTTTATAGCTTAAAAAACGTATTTATAAATAATTTCCTGTTTCCCTTAAGTAAGTATCTTTCTTGTGCGCAGAGATATAGATAAATTAAGGTATAATTACTTGGGACAGGGGTTCTTCTTTTACTACTCGATTATTCGGGTACATTACACGCCGCGCAGCTAGTTATGCTATATGTGGAAGGGACACAGCCACAGTTTAAATATATCTAGAGCATTCTTTTATACTTTACTACTTCACAAAAAAAAAGAATAGCTGCGGTAGAGATTAAGATAAAGTAGGTGTTCTGGTACAGTCACTAAGTCACCATAAATAAATATATGAGGGTTTACATATAATTTTGCATTTTTTATATCTCCAACTGGTAGCTCTACTAGAAGGCGTGGGTATTATTAAAAGGACTCGCTGGGCGTAACTTAGTATTTGTTATAGTAATTAAGGGTAAACTCCTCCAGAAAAAGTAGATAAGATATAAGCAAGAAGTAATATGGACAACTAGCAGGTATACGTATCTATCTTAATAAAATAGTAACGCGTTTACGTGTTTAAGACAAAAAGGGTAACTACCATAAAGACTCTAGTAGAGTGGTAAGAGCATTACTAATAAATTCTAAGCTACCAAAGCTTTCTTTTTTTGTGAGTGGCTGCAGGTATGTAAGAGCATAATTAAGTCTGCTTAAGGTTCTTTTTTAGTGAAATAGCATACCGCGAGGCTACTAGAAAGGTCGGTGCAAATTATTCTTTGTAAATCAAAGTAAATGCTGTACTTTCATATCAAAGGCAAAACTCTAATTTTGGAATACTTACTAGGGCAAATAAGATAGAGAATTAAATAAAGGCTTTACTATGATCTTTACTAGCTAATTAAATACATAAGCAGAAGGGAATTCAAGCATTTCAAGTCCTTTACACTTATAGATAAACTAGATTAAGTAAGGACATATTATTTCTATTTCAAGTAAGCGCGCTCCCTCTTTCTTAAAGCTATAAGCTAAGAGTTACATATACATTAGATAAGCAGCTACTAAGGTGAAGGTATTATATTCCATAATCATAATATAATGAAAGTACTTACCCTAACCTAAGCTAAAAAAGGGGCAACTTGAAAGCAAAAGAAGAAAGGCTTCCTGCACCATAAGCATAAATTATATTTTAAAGGCCCGGGCAAATAAAGTCCTTATAAGACCTCTTTATAGAATTATAGTACTCTTGACAAGAATACACACTTGTATTTTAAAGTCTGTTGGTAATGCAAAGATATTATGCAAAAGTTAAAGCACACAGGATTACATATTTTATTAATAAAATGCACGGAAAAGACTCCAAAGGAACCACTCGCAACCATAAATTAAAGAAATTTTTACGCCTATAAATCCTGTAGAATTGTTTTAGCAAGTATATCAGTATAGCTTATTTTAGCTCACACTCATTCGCTAGAGCTTTGGGGTAATCATCTTCTTCTCACTTAAGGTTTCTCCGTTTGCTAATCTTTATTCATAGAAAATATACGCCTATAGAGGAGGTCGAAAAGATTGCATACTAGTCTTTATTGTACAAGAACTGGCACAAATCAAATATTGTAGTAGAATTGCCTTCTAGCTAGTCAAGCGCCTTGTTTTATTTATACAGTAGTATGTAACTTTTTAGCTTAGTGAAATAATTAAGTAATTCTTAATAAAATAAAAGGACATAGTTAGCATAGAAAGGTACCTTAAACCTTCTTTCTTCGTTATGAAAGTTAAGGAGTAATCTACGTAGTCTAGTCACAGCCTTAAGCATTTATTTATTAAGTTTATGTTAGGTCAGGGGGCTATTCCACACTATAGTTCTTGCCTTGATTACAAGAAATCTATGCTAAGCTAACTAGGCACCTTAGGCTTGCAGTTATATAAGAAAAGGCCCCTTATCAATTTTAGGAAGTGCATTAAGGTAACATGTACTCTTTTGTCTACGCTTTCTATTTAGTGTCTATCAGGGGCAAGTCATTTGTACTCGCTGTATCTTAGCAAAGTGTTTGGATAGATAAATTAAATATAGTAGGGCAAATGCTGAAGCCGATTCTTTTATTAAAACTCTTTTAGTTTTACAATTGCATGCACTCCTCCCTATGAATTATTTAAACCCGAATCGCATCCTTATAAAATTGCATTGTTTAAGGCCTGTGTAACTAGAAATAGTAGTAAATCGTGCTTAATAAAATAAGTCAAAGAAAAAAGAAATATAATAATAAGCGCATAATTATATGTCAGCAAGAATTAAAGGAATAAAGGTATAATACGTTCCCTTAACTCCAGTACTTTACTATGATAACACGCGAAAATTAGGGGGCTGAACTACACTTGCCCTATTGCCCTATAAATGACTTTATTACTAAATTATTATACTCGAAAGTAATCAAATTCAATATTTTTTTATAAAAACACGCGTTCTCCAGCTCTTGTGTAATGCTCTTTGTCTTTTTTTGGATTTAAAATTCTGCCCTAACAAACATGCGCATACAATTAGCCCTTATATCTTTGTAAAGCATACATTTTCTAGAAATTATAGTATAAGTACCTTTGCGCAAGTGTAAAGTGAAGACAGTGTCGCGAGAGACTTATCTTTTACAAATATTATTCTAGTATTCTACTACGTAACCCTATGAGAAAAGGCTGGCCTCTAAATAGCTGATATAGATGACCGTTTTCCTTTTCTAGTTGGTAATAAAGGCGTAGTTAATTACATAGATAACTTCCTGTATGCCAAGCCCAGGGAGTTTCTCATGTTTATGCCTTCTTTTTTAACCGCTTTTTCAATAGAGTAGACCCATTTTACAAAGGCTGGATATCGGGGATAGCAAGTATCTAAATCGTGCGCCAATAAAATTTTATATTTTATATTATAATACCTATGAACTCATTACTTGCTACTAGACATAATCTGATTTACATGAGCTTTCTTGGGCTACTGCTTTCAGACAATTTTAGATTATAAAGAAGACAAAAATGCATCCGGAGTATGCGTGTATTTCTTTCTCTTTCTAAAGTCAGTACAATAATTAAGGCAAGAAAGTAGAAAGAGTACTTCTTATATGTGAAGGCAATATTTCTTGTAAGGTTATCTTTATATAAAGTACAATTATCCAATTCTTATATCTAAGGTGGATCCTGCTAGATTGCTTAAGCTAAACGCCAAATATTTATTCCCTTACTTAGCTTCTTTTTCCAAGTAAAAGTGCTTAAGAACAAAGCATACCTATAAAGCCTAGTAAGGAAGAGGCGCTTTCTTCTCTTAGATATTCTAGGCATAGAGTTCTATATTCTACTCTTTTATTTCTTCCCGAGTAATTAATCTTAAAGGACCTTCTACTTCTGTTTGCTCTACTTATTTACTACATTTTGGTAATAATTTATTTCTACAGAGTTATAGCTTTAGTCAGGTAGTCTTGAATCTTTACAGGTTGCTAAGGGACATGTATAATCTATTATGTTATGCAACTGGATCACTTTTAGCAGATGTCTAGGACTTATAACTGGCGTGGCTAATATAGGCGCCATCTATTTTATTAAAGAAGAAAGCCTCTGCCTTTCTGAAAGGGCTAATAATTCCATGCCCTTAAATATACTTATATTATAAAGACTTGTCACTATATTTATATTTACTGTACCGTCTCTACTCTAATAGAGGTACTTACACTAAAAAGGAAATCTACCTAAGGTTGATCAAGAACGCAAAATTTTTATTAAGTAATATTAAGTAAATATGTAATAGTTCGGCCTTTATATATATATATATATATATATATATACTCCACAAATAATTTAATGTATAAGACAGGTTTGTGAAATATCAAAGTATAATTAAGGGAGGAGAAGTTGGGCTAGTAAAATATTCCTGCTAATAGAAAGCTTGCTCCTACATTATGTAAGTACTAGTATTTCCCTTTACTATATAAATAAAGATATGTATACATGAAATTGCTTCCATGCTAATGCAAAAGGGACCCTTTTAAGAGTTTGCCCCCGTAGAGTAGTGAGAGTTTTTGCTCATTACTATATGGCCGAGCTCATTTCTTTATACGAAAGTTAAAAGTTATAAGCTCTTATTCTTATCTCTTTTATAATATAGTTACCTCCTATAGCTGTGGTTAGGTCCCTTAGTCCTCTGCCTAGACATTTCCTTTACAAGATATATTAAATAACTTAAGGCATAGCTCTTTGTTAAGCACACAACTTTCAGTTATTCCAATTAACAAACCAAGTACAGGTGCACGAATCTGCTCTAGTTAAAGTACTAATATACCAAGTCAGTGAAAGCAAGACCTTCGTAATTCACAAGCAAATACCAAGTAAAAACCGGAGATTTACTCTACCCACCCTTACAAAAGCTTAAGCCTACGTGACTTTTGAATAGATTTATAGGTACAACTTATAGCTATTATTATAGCTTGGAATACCTTAATTCACTACGCCTTGACTGTTTGTAGTAATATCTTGGACAATTGTGCGTATTGTACTTGGGACTACCTGACTTGGGCTCGCCATTAGTATATTAAATTAATGTTTATAGGCACGCCCTTCTCCAGTAATTACTAGCAAAGGCTTAATATATTAAAGAAACTTTGTTCTGTAATCTTTCTTCTCATATAAATTGTATGAGTACCTAGTGTTAGAGCTGCTATCTGATATGCTTATTCTCACATAGTTCATACTTTTTAGGCCAATGCTTTTTTATATCTATATTTAGTAAATAGCCCAAGAAGTTTTGAAAGTAATGCATACCTAGGAAAAGGTTGCACTATTTCTATGCCATGCCTTCCACATAAACACATAAAATTGGACTGCCCAAGAAATACATATTATAAATACTGTATTTACGAAGCCCGGCCAGTTAAAGAAGATAAGATCTATTTTGTCGCAAACTAAAGTGCCATTATTGGTATATAGGATAAAGTAATAAATCTAGCCCTTACTAAAGTAGATGTTATAATTCAACAACGACTGGCTTTTCTGTTTGGTACATAATACAGAGTAGGCCCCTAGTTTATTCCTATAAATCGCGCGTAAACACATCTTTGAAAAATCATGTATGGGGGGTAGATGGTCTTGGAAAACTAGCATTTTGTGTATATAAATTTAGCGTAGTTGTTGTCCTTACTTTATTAAATAAATAATTAGTAAATAAGTATGAGAATATTAGAGTGTGGGCAAAAGCCTATTCCTTGGTCTTTATTATACGAGGTTTCATAAGCTAAAAATGTATGTACTGTGTTCTTATGCCCCTATTTGTATGAATAATTGAACATGAAACTGTAACCCTACTCTTCCTTAAGTATGCGCTATTTAGAAAGATTGCTTGTATTTCTCTCTTTGTGCCTTTAGTAACTTCTTGGCTAGATATGTGTAGGTATCCTGCTTCTATCTTATCAAGTAGTCATACTTGTCTAGGGTTCTCTAAATATCTTTACCTAAGCGATAGTGCATTTCTGGCACTCTTTTCTAGGAGAAGGCCTTGTTCTTTCTATAGGTGTGGCTTGTGAACCCTTCTTTACTTAATATTTATTAAATGGGAGACCTGTATAAGCCAATAATTGTTATAATTACATGTACGTATACATTACGTAAAAGTAACGGAGAGGCTTTTGCTCTTTATTAAAGAATGCTTAGTTTATGGTAAATCATAAGCAAAGGTTAAGTAACAGACCTTTAAAGCCCTTAATTTATTGCTAACTTGTAGGTACAATGGAGAAGAGGGTGCTACTATTTAGATATTTGACTCATTAGGCGGCTACTTTTATTTTATGCTTTACTTTATAGAGCAAGATGCAAGCAACCCATTAATATTACTGCTATATTATTTGGTCCTTTATCAAATAAATCACTTAGCACTTTAAGTAAAAGGTTTAGGACTCCTTTGCATAGACGTAGTACTCGTAAATGAAGGAAATATAGCCCGTGGCAGCTTTCCAACAAATAATCCTTAACTATACTTTAGTTTACTTTATGAATCTATTCTACAACCATTACAAGCTAGAAAGTGATTGAGAATATCTATAAGGGAATACTTTATACTTTGTAACTGAATAATAGTGCACATTAATGGAAGAAAGGCAATCTAGAAGTTGTATACCTAGAGTACCAGTACCTTAAGGAAACTCTCTTTTTCTTTATCTAATTTTAATAGGGTATATTTTATAATAGGATCAGTTACAATGCATTATTAATTTCTTCTTTTTTGCGCTTTTTCAAGGAAGAGGAGGCCTGATCTATACCTATCAGTAAATATGAAGGTAATATTAGTGAACTAAAGATCTCTCCCTAAGCCCTGATAAATTAGATTTATTAAATAAGAAATAAGATTGTATCCCCCGTAGCTAGTACCAAGAAAGGGCGGTTTTCTGCTTACGCTATATTTTATTATATTTTATTAATAACCTAAGAAGTGAATTTTGCTGGTTTAAGAGAGTGCCTTTTATTTATTAGAATAAGCCATTAAAGTAACTATATCTACCGGGTCTTTAAGGAGCAATTGCTGCAGTTTTATTTTAAATAATTTTAAGGGAATAATACCTCAATTAGTTAGGCTTATAGCAACTGCTAAAGTAAAGGTGAGAATTTATTAAAGATAAGAGAGCACATTTATTTTAAAGTCAAGTATAACGTCTTCAATTACACTCAAGTTATTTGAATTTGAATGGGTACCCCCAAAGTTGGACAAGTACATAGCTATAGTCCCGTATTTAAGCAATGACGCTTTTTCTTTCTTCTTTGACAAGTTATTTTAAAAGTGTCTTCTCTTAAGCATTAAGGTATATAATTAATTATTTATCCTTAGGTTTTCTTGTGCTTTTTCCTATTACATTTTAAAGGGGCTACTTACTACAGTGCTGGTGATTTAGTGCTTGGATAGTTAAGTATTTTAGAATACTTCTTACCTTTTAGCTAAACCCTCTTTGTGAAGATATAGTTTATACTAAATTACCTGGAATTCATGCTTCGCTTTAACAACTTTAGTGTAATTTTATAAAAAGGCCCCCTCCTCTTAGCTCTTCAACCTTGAACTGCATAACTATGAGAACTATCCTGCTCGCCCAGACAAATATATTCATTGGTAAGTACGCAGCTATAAGACTAACATAATATCAAAGAGACTCCCTTTTATAAACAATAAGTATAAACAAAAAGCGTACCCGATTAGACATACAGGAATATTATTTTATTACAATACAAAAATAATGGCATAAAACTTGATTCCCCGAGGCTGTGTATATTTTAAATAACACTTTTATTTAATACACACAGTGCATTTTGCTAAGAGAGACAGGCTAGCCTATTACCTAAGCCTTTACTACAGAACTAGTAGCTTATGTAGCTATACACCAATATTTATACTTTATTAAAATTAAAGAATTATAGCAATGCCCTCGCCCTGTTAACTACTCACTAACTCTAAGCAACCTATAAGACTTTATGTGCTTTGTAATATTTGTAGTAAATGAATGCTCTCCTATACGTCTTTAAATATATTGGGTGAACTATACCTAGTACTCATGCACTTTCAAGAAAGAGAGGAGGAAGCTACTGTCTCTCGACAAGGGATACCTGCAGGTTAATTACTGTATAACTAAGAAAGCCCTTGCTATTACCCAAGACTTTTTTATTATAGAGCTATAGTTTATACTAGAGTTAATTACAATTCTTCGCTATGATACTATAGAGGCTGTTATTTTAGATGTATTTTAGACTATAACTTGCTGGAAATAAAGGGCTGCATCTTCTTACCCCAAAGGGGTGTTTTTCCTAAAAATATTACCTACTAGTTTCTATAGGTTTTGTAGCGATAGCGTATTAAGTATGCTTTAGGGGTCTTTACTTGCTCTAATAGGGCATCTGTCGGGGCATATCTATATATTGGGTATTTATCCATGTATTTTGCCTTTACTTGTCATTATGTAGTAAACATAATTTATTATTTAAATGTATCTCTCTGCTTTAAGTCAAAATTATATGCTAAAGCCCACCTTCGCGTAGAAAACCTGTGGGGCTTTTTCTTTATAATGTTAGGTGTTAAGGACATTTCCTTTTCTTCTATACTATAGTAAGGAGTAAGGAGTAAGGTGTGACACATTCATAAGGCCGCAATAGTTTATAGCACTAAGTTGTGCGGTGTTATATTATTAATAAAAATAAAGCATTATCTTTCTAGTAGCCATACAACAGTACTGAGGATTCTAAAAAAGGGGGCTTTAAGCAAGACGTTTCAGGTCTACACGAGTGATTTACTATTATGTTGACTAAGTCTAGGCAAGCTACCTTACCAAAATATATTTAATCCTTGCGCATTTCTTTTAGTAATATTTATTTTCGGGTAAAGCTCTTAAAAAAGCTTTTAGTGAGCCAAAGTGGGTCAAGCCCGTGTCGTAGCTATATTTGTATTTGTGCCTTTCTCATAAAGTGAAAACCCAGAGCACTCTATAGAATCTAGTAGTTGCGTGTTATTAGCCCTGTTAGTCTCGACTTAATATAGATAAAAGGCCTACCCTTAATACGCTCATATAGTATTTAAAAATTAGATATATTCAGATCGCTTAAACTTAAAATAGTTTAACTCATATAATATTCCATTTACTGGCATTGATAGGGCATTATATTTCCGCGCACTTTGCTAAACTAAAGTACTTGATGAAGTTCCTCTAGGGCTAGAGTGCTATTACATTATCTCTATAGGCTTACTTTATATTAAAATAAAAGCTTTGTTAAGATAATATTTATTAGTAGTTAGGGGCAGAGCTTTGCAAATACCATTACCCTTATTTAAATTTAATAAATAACCTTAATTTAATTTTAATAAATACCTTTGCTTTAAGCCTAAGAGCACTTAATATCTTTAACACTATTTAACACTAATATAATTATGCTAGATATATTCCTTTTTGAGTGCTTCTAAAAGAGTACTGTTATCTAAGGCAAGTCTAATTACAAAACAAAATATAAAGGACTAAAGTATTAAATAAAGGTACTATCAGGTACAACTATTAACATGGGCATACAAGTCAGCTCCTCCTTTTATCTCTTCTCTTGTCCCTACTAGACCTTCCAATATTCTGTATTTCAATACTTGAAAGATCTAAATATATCCTTGCCATAGTGGTTGCTTGCTATATTTATTAAAAGTAGTTGCCATCGATATAAAATAGAATTGGGCTTTATTTATGCCCTTATTATAAATAATATAATTACCTTTGACCTATAAACCTCATTTTATGCTTGTAGTATACCTTTGTAGTCAGTGTTAGGCCACTTCCATAATTTAGTATTTTGAAAAATTTATAGGCCAAATAGGGCATTAGGATGCACCTATCTTAATAAATGACTTAACTATAACAGAGTCCTTGCGCTTATAGCAACAGCTCTTAAAGATATCAGTATAAGCATGAGTAATTCTAAAAGAAGTACCTTTTCATAAGTATTATAGGGGTAGCTGTGAAGATGTTAAGCTTTTTTATAAAATAGTCATTCTCCGGGATTAGATTAAATATAAGCATATAGCTCTAGTACCTTTTCGTTTAGGTCTTAGGTCTTTCGTCAGCAAAGGAGCTTCCACACGGCAATGTTTCTAGTTAGAGGACCCCGCTAGCTTGCCTCTCAGGAAATATATGTTACGTATTTGTTTGTTTGTAGAACTTTAGATAAATATACTTCTAAGGTAAGGGCCATAAATGTAAGTATCTTTAATGATAAGTGCAATATTAATAGCAAATGATATGTTTATTAACTCTATTAGTTAACGGACTCTTTAGGCCTTAGCGATGAGTATCTAGCATTAAATTATATAGCTAGAAGAAAAACCTTTCATGGTAAATACAATATGCTTTTATAAAGGGATTGCCCTATATTATACAAGTGCACTGCTATACTTAAGACTCTATAATGCTTAATTATATGCTGCCAAAACAAGGAGTTTAACAAGCAATTAATTTATTATAAATATGAAAACTTGGGTAGTAGGCGTAATGTATCCTTATACACAGGAGTTCTTCCTAGATTCTGTATAGCAAAACAGGTATGTAAGATGAGCATAACCCAAGGCATTACTCAAAGGGGCGCGTCGAAAAAAAGAGGCTTCTGTGTTAGGCTTGTTATAAAATAGGCGTATACACCCTATCATAGACTTGTTGCCCTTACGCTTATAATAAATATGGGTAATACAACAGCACTATGCCCTAATTACTAAATGCACATTGTTAACTTGTCAGCAAAACCTTCTCTAGAGTCAATACTATGTCTTGAGTACGAATTATAACAAGTCTTCTCTAAAACTATAGCTTCAGCTTCTCTAAATAACTCTGTTTTAGGTCTAATTATTAAATACATAACATTTCCCTTTTAAAAGCAGTCAGTTACAGGCGCGCAGTAAGTCAAGTACACCAGCCATAGTTATATAACACTTGTTAATTCTTAGTTATTTACTAGGGCATACTTTTCCTTTAAGAGAGCAGAAATTTTAGTAACTAAAGCAATCGCCTTTACTATATTTAATTAAACTTGAGTGGTTGCTAATAGGTTGCCCTTACTGTTTGTGTAAAGCATAGGGTACTTTCAAGTATTTATAAGATATATATATATATATATATATATAACAAGGGCCCTACCTGTGTGAACGCTCGGCACTGAATTATATAATTATATAACATAGCTAACTCTGGCGTAAGCGACTAAAAAGTTTTATAGCGAAGTAGAGAGCTTCTGGCCTTAAATCAAGTCTTTCCATGCACTATTTTCCACTTTAGTTACTACGCGCTAACTATTAAGTGCACCAGATAGATACAAAAATGCAAAAAACTACTAACCAATATTACATTTATATCTTTTAAGTAAAAAGAAGACATGCCAATCCTTTATTATTTCAGGAGGTACTTCTACCCCAAACAAATATAGCAGCGCACTCATATTATAGGTATTTTTAGAATAAAGGAGTTCAATTAGGCCTTTAGAAGTTGTAACTTATTGCTTAACAAAGTATATAGCTTGCTACAGGAAAAGAAAAGCCGGGCTGTCTTGCGAAAACTATTACTTAGGTACCCTCTTACAGATTCTTTGGTTTCTGATGCTTGTTATCTTGGGCAACTTGGCTATGCTTGAATAACTCCTATGCACATTGCCAAAAAGGAGAAAATATGATTGATCGTTAAAGTAGCTCCTATAAGACATACATTACAGATAGCTATAGGGGTCGGGGCATAACCCTAAATAAAAAAATAATAAAGACTTGGTCAGAGACACTTATTCAATAAAATGTACTATAATAAAAAAAATATTTTAAAAATTTGTCAGAGTGCTTCGTAGTAAGTGTTAAGTGTACTGGTTTAATAGCATTCACTTCATAAAAGGTCTTCTATACCAGAACTTTGGGCAGAGTTTTAATATAAATATTTAGCGCATAAAAGTGTTGCGCTTCTAGCTCTTCAAATAAATTAGTATAGAGGTAGAGCATCCATAAAGAACAGTAATCACGAGTAGCATTGCGAGTTACCTAACGCAGTATTATTTAGAAAAACGAGCCCTTATTTTGACACTATTATACATAGAGGTACGCAGGGTAGCTTATTAAGGAGTATCTAACTTAGCAAGATGGGGCACCCCACTAGTTTAACAAGGAAATCTTAGTCACTTGCACCTTTACCTGGCGCGCTATCTCCAAACACAGTTCTTAATACTTAATAATATAACGCGTAGTGCGCAGTTACTCTTATGTCTATTAAATATGTCTATTAAAGTGGATAAATTCTATGAAAATATTATACTCCAATAACCCGAGTGCTCTATATTTTATATTATAGTTATAGCAAAGCAGCCCGTGTATTACAGAAATAGCTATTAACTTTTACTTTTATCTTAGTCTAGTATAATTTGGAATATTTAATATCTTAATATATAGGGCGGGATATAATAATTAGTCGTAGCTGTCTGACCAGTGTTACATAGTTATCCTAAACATTGTATATATAGGTATAGGTCTTGTCAAAGAATATGCCAGGGCGCTATTAAATTGTACAAAAGCTATATTTGTCTCATCCCTTTCGGCGACCATTTAGTATGAACTGTTTTATGAGTATTCTATTATATAAATAATTTATATAAATTATTTGGGCACAGAGTAATCCTTTAGGGGAGGCTTGTTTTACACTGACAACCTTGCGTATAACACATTTTTACCTTGCTGCAGAGAAGTGCAGTAACGTGAGCTTGAGTATATAAGGTATAGTTATTGTCGCGTCGCTAGCAGAAGCCATCTTTAAGTAAGATAGTAATATACACTATAAGATAGCTTTGTGCCTTACCTTATTTTGTTACAGTACTATAAAGTTATTTCTTTTTATTGAGGCAAGTACTTCAGGTCAAAAGGATAGTATATATAATAGGGCAGGCTTCTCTTTTTAAGCAAGGGGCCATAAAGTCTAGCCGATTTAAGCCCGGCCCTATATCAAAATCAAAGCAAGTGACCAATTATGTATAAAGGCAGCCCTAGTGTACCCTAGCCAAAAATTTTTCTTAGCGCAATTATTAAAGAGTAAGTACCTATATTTCTAGGCTATTTCTAGGCTATTCATAACGACAAGTGCAGAAACTACTATAATTACTACCATTTTAAGAAGTAACTAAGAGAGCCCAAACAAGAGAGCAAGCTTCACTAATTATAAGAGGACTCACTGCGTGAAAGGAAAAGAAACAGTGACTGTCTTTACACCTATAAATTATATGTATCTCAAATAGCTTAGTTATAAGGGGAAGTCTTCTATTACCATATACCATATTTGTCTAATAAAATAATAAAAGATTGCGCTTTACGCCTTATGGACGATTTCCTATATTACCTTACCAATAAAAAAGTTAAAAAGTTTTGCTCTATTCTATATAAATACGCCTTTAGAATTGATTCAAGCTCCTCCACAAACCATGTATTTTATAGAAATTATAGCATTCTTCTACCTTAGAGCACTATCTTTTGTTAAGTACACACGCTTTGAGCCTATTACTTAGTCTATGTACTAACAAGAGTGTGCTTCCTTAGATATTTAAGCAGCAATAGGCCTGCCCGTTTACTATGTAACTTTCCTTTTAGAAAAATACGTGGGCAAGAGCTTTTTATAGGGTGTGGCCTCGCTGTTTATAAATATTACAAATAAATAGATGGTTCACCTAAGAGCAGGTGTTTGTAGCACAGAGAGCCCATTTATGTCCCAGCACTCTCCTCTCTATGAAATGTTCAACCAATAGGCTTTATGGTAAATAGTACCCACCCCCCTTCTAGGTCACGCTTTATGCACAGTATACTTGGGTAACGCACTTAATAAGGGAAACCTAAGCAAAAGTTTAGATCCCAGTATAGTTAGAACAGGGCTGCGCACTACCTCCCTTTATTCTTTAACTTATCCCTATAAATATTAGACGCGCTATGTACCGAGAAGTATATAACTTAATTTGGCAAGGACCCCAGCCTCTAAAAAAAATTTATGCTTGCTTCAAAAAATTTAATTGTAATAGGAATTCTCGTATTACTATAATTGCTCAATAAAACTTTGCTTTACCTATGCCCGTGGGTGATCCTTGTAATCTCGTTTTAAAGAAGTTCTTGCTCTGGAAGAATGGCCATAGAATTGGTCTTAGGCACTTTTCTCTATAGACCTGTATTAAGTCAGCACGATTCGCAGTAAATATATCTTATATAAAAAATTTTTATTTTTTCTAGACATAAGTTAGAAGTATAAGACGTAGAAAGTATAGTATTATCCATTAAGTAATAAGAACAGGCAAAGCTAAAAGCTAGTAGCACTGAATTCTGCGTTGCCCCTTTTTGTTTCACCTGCTATCATTTTATAAATAAGTATTAGAGCTACAACCTCTTCTCAAGCAAGGTGCCTCAGTAAAGTATAACTACCCCTACTATACAATAGCCTGTAGTTCTACCCTTCCTAGTCTAATATTAATAAGCCTATGAGATATAGTGTTGTAGGCTGATGAGTCTATCTCTGGATATTTTACCAGTACAATATAGACGCGAGTTAGTGTGAGTTATGCACATAGAAAAAATACTTTTGTATGTAATAGCAACTCTAAGGCATTAGTGCCCTACCTTTTTGATTTATGTATAAGTTAGTATCACACCCCTAACAAGTTATAGTAAAAGAAGGAAAGTGCACAGCAAAACTAACAAAGGACTGTTTTTAATTAAAGTAGGGAAGGGGGCCGTTCTATAATATTTGTATAAAAATGTATTCTATGTAGAGCATAACACCAACTCTGGGGCATATTTATTATTTATATAAATTATATAAAAAAGAAATTCATTTAAACTAAACTTATAGTAAAAAACAAGGGTACAATAGCGCATGTTTTATACAGTAAATATTGGATTAAAATACTTCCTGCATTACCAATTAAGGGAAAGCCCTACTATAGAGCCGTTACTTGCAGATATAGTAACTAAATAGTTTGTATAATTAAATACTCTAGAATACCTATTTAATAAAATGAAGAGGCAGGAAATCGAAAGCACTTTTAGGGAGGAAAATGCCCCTTTAGTATGGAATCTAAAAGGAAACTACGACACACTCCCTTTAGAAGTATTGGTACATATAGATAACTAACTGAAAAGGAATTAATGCAAGTAAGTTGTTGGGCCCCACCACTTTGTACATATCTTCTTCTAGTTGGTCAGGCAGAGTTTAGGATCCTAAAATATACAATATGCACTTATCAAAGTATGCAATAAGCCATCTCAGAACTCTGATTTACTTATGCAGAATTCATTTAAATATTTACGTAGGGGATACTTGTAGAACTAAAAAGCAAAGGTTTTCTGTTAGATAATTTATTACTCTATCTGCAATTGGTAAATATGTAACTATCACTTGTAGAGAAATAAATAGTATACGTAGTGGTAACCCCTTGGTGATTGCTTAAGGCATAAGTTAGCAAAAGGAAAGGGAAATATAGCCCGCCCCCCCTTTTTAGTAAATCCTCTAGTAAGTTCATAGCTTGTGTAAAGTAATTTAGTAGCAGCGCTCTCTATAGTTTTTAAGATAATAATCTAAGTAAGCAATCTATCAAGTACTCTATTTTTCCTCACTTTATAGTTTGTAAAAGCGAGCGCGGGCATTTTATAATAATGACAGGATAATACAGGTCTCATAATATACAGGCTTTATATAAAACATACTTTAACTCGTACACCATAGCACTTTCCCTAGAGAAGTTAGCAGGCAATACATGATGTAGTCGCGCCCATGAACGCATAACACAAACACAGTTTAGCAGAAGAAAGAGTACAGTTATTTTACAACAGGACAGTTGAATAATCTAATGTGTAAAGCACATAGCACGTTGTTCGAGTACTTTAGTCTGTTCTATAAAAACTACTTGGGAATATTGCTTTAATTCATTCTTCTTTTTTGTAAAATTATGTACTTGTTGGAAAGGAGGGATATTTTTGTTTAATATTAATTACTTAAGAGGGATGCCATAGAATATTAGAGGCAGCTCTCTATCATGTCATGTTGTACTGCTTATTAAACCCTAGATATGAAAAGTCATAATTATTAAATATATTTAAGAGATCTTTCAGGAGTTAATATAAAATTAGTAGCGTTTACCTGGGTTAAGCGCGCGCTAAGGATATAATAGATGAACTATCAAAATCCCTTAAAGAGACTGAACCGATAACTTTTGTTATATAGATAACTATATTCTACCATGCCCCTTGTTGACCTATAGTATACCACCTTTAGATATATTTAATCTGTAACTATACGCTTACTTCCTTTGGTGGGTTTGCTAAGGCTGTACTAAACCCTATAGCTAGTTGTCTTAGAGAACCAACTCTTAGTTATATTATAAAGCTATGAGAATTATATGCCCGGTAGTAAGTTATGCCGAGCTTACACTACTACCAAATGAAAGCATAAAAATTCTAAAAAAAGACATAGGTAGGAAATCTCGCAGGTCTAGAACGCGCTTTTAAAGCCTTAAATGCTGCATTTTATAGTTTTATAGTTGGATTTAGAGATATAGCTTGATAATGGAAAAGGGCCTAATACTTAACTACTAGAATACTCGAAAAGGGAAGTACCTATAAAGAGCCCTGACATATTAAACTTCCTTACTTTACCAATCATATTTACTACTTAATAGTAGGCCTTGCTATTATAACTTAAGAATGTCCTTTCAGGTTTATGCCCAGCAAGAACACAGCTTTGGCTTTATAAATATTTTATAGGTAGGGCTTGAGTTACCTGAGGAAATATAGGAAGACGTGTAAGCACAAAGGATATATTTACTTTCCTCATCTTATGCTTATGGTTGACTTTTAGTTAAGCTTTTAATCGTGCACAAGGATTACTTTCATAACTCTACTAATATAGGTATCTCATTATAAATATTATAGGTAATTGCTTATGTTACCTCTACTTTATTGGGCTACTCAGTTTACTCTTGTATTATATAATTAAATATGCACCCTTGCATAGTGTATGTATTCTCTCTGAGAAGTCTTGGTGCCTCAATTATAGTATACTATCTTTACTAGCTCGGGCTAGAGTATAGAACTATAGAATATGAAAGTATTAGAGCCAAGACGGGCGGTTTAGCTCGCCACCAAACTCTCTTTAATAATTGTGCTTATGTATACAGCTCGTGGGTAGGTGCTCAGCCCCAGTAACTCGTAATTTAGCCTTGACTAACACCAAATCTTCTTGGAAACATGCATAGCTTATATAATTATGTATTAAATTAAAAATCTGCCCAAGATCTACACCTAGTTACTAAAGAACAGTGTAGCGGGGTTTCCCTTATTATTATCTTATTTATCTTATCACAAATATCTTATCACAAAGCTAAGCTATTGCTTTTACTAGAAAGTTACAGAGGGCTATTCTTTACCTCAAGAGTTCAGGCTTGAGCCTACTAAGGAAAGATTATTTATAGAATTACATGCTCCCGCAGGCTTCCCAGAAGGAATAGTACGTAGAAAATAAGTACTTAATAGATAAAGCAGCCAGCACTTACTTTACAGATATAAAGAAGAAATACTCTAAGCCCATTAGGTAGGCGAGCGTAAACTAGAAAAAGCATTCTTAACATTTGCCCCCTTTAATTATGTTATACGTTGATACAGAACCACTAACGCTTCGGCTTGGAAAATTGCCAGGACTCTCGCTAGGTGCAAAGTGAAGATCTTTAAAACACTGTACTATAAGCCGCTGCAACTCATAGGGATAAATATTAGGTTAGAGTGCACATCAATCTTACAGAAGCTCGCCTCTCGCCTTTTAGTGGAGTACTTTTATTCCTAATAAAGAGATATATTCTTAGAATATCTTATTGAAAATATAGCTAGGCGCGTTTTAAATTTAAATAAATGTTATCCGGGGCGTCTCCCCTCTTTATAGTTGTTGGTGCCTTATTATTGTTTATTGTATGAGTACTTATGCCCTACTTGCCCTATGAATCTGGTGCTCCACGTGTAAAAAGCACCCTTCCTTGGGTTATTTGCCTAAAAGCTTTGCGCCCTTCTATGACATTTTCTAAGATATCTATATAATACAATAACACCCGCTCTAGGCGCATATTTATTAAGGGAAGAGTGCTTTAAAAATAAGAAGGCATGGGGGATCCCGTAGGTCTAGCAAATATTAGCTTTTATTAATAAAATATAGCATTGGAACACGTCCTGTTATAGCTGTTGGGTGTTACTATATAAGCTGATAACTACTCGATAGTATAAAAGGGGAGGCCGAGAATTACTTAACTACATGCTCAAGCATTCTTGTAGTTCTAGTCAGCCTTGCACCTCTATATACATGTCACTTTATAAAAGAGCCGGTGTAGGTCTTAATTACGTCTTTAAATAAATTGGCTTAGAGTATTTTTTATTCTATCTTGAGTAATAAGCCAAGGCCCCAGTAACGCAAGTAGAGCAGATATTTTCTTTGGTATATAGCTAGTACTTATGTGAAGGATGCTGTCTTTGTAAAGGAATAGCTTTGCCCCTACAATTATTTTTTAGTTTTTATTTATATTTGATAGAAGGAGAATTCATAGGTAATTGTATTTTATCTTCATAAATATCCTTAAAGGGGAGTTTTACAACAAAGAAAGGCAGTTTACTATATGATTGCCCGCATGCATACTAGTAATAAATAATCTAGGCTTAATCAACAATGGGTTGAGCAGGCCCTTAGAAGATAGCGAGGAAAATTATAGCTGCATCGGTAAATAATATATGTACCCACAGTGGTATTTGCTTAAGCGTATTGAAAAATAGAGGACCCACCTTATAGAATTGACCCCTTACTTGTTACTTAATTTAAGACTTTGTGCTCTAGTAGGTAATGCCTTAATTTATCAAGGTACAGAACGGCTTGGCGCGAAAACTTAACTATAAGTTTAAGTTACTCCGAAGAGCTGTGCTTCTTATCCCTTAGCAGCGGCCTGTTCTAGACTTTCCGGGTTACCCGCCGGTGAGTTAAGCCATGAACTTGAATTATATCTGATAGGGCGTTTCTATAACATTAAGTAAGCCTAAAAGCCCCAGGTGTTATTACTTGAGATACAATTACAAAAATAAAATTAACGTAAGTATACATAAGACTAAGCACAACGAATCCTCCCTTAAGCAAGATTTTTCGACAAGGCACCCTAATACTAGTTGAACTCTGCACTATTTGTTGACCAAGGGTTGGTACTCGTGCTTTAATGTACCCTTGGTGACCTCACGAGGTAGTTTTCTATAAGCTCTCTAAAGTTGTAAATAAAGGACGGTGTAAGCAAAGCACTGGCAGTTATTTTATTTAAAGCCTCTAGCTTTCATATAGCAGTACCCAAAAATGTAAGGAAAAACCCTAATAAATGCGGACAGGTACAGGTATAGTTGTTATTTATCAGTACATAGCACTTTCTAATTTCTTAGTATAATCTAGGTGAATACTGTAAGCTCTTAAGCAATCTTTCCCTTTTTTGATTTATCTATTTATATAAAAATTCCAAGATACTATATTCTAGCGTACCTTTAGCTATGCATCTATTTGAATAATAGGATAGGCTTTTACCTCTTTTTGCCCAAAGACGAGCTTGGTGTAATTTTTTATATAATGATTTTCTGCAGTTAAGTGAGAAATGACGCATATTGCATAAACATAAATAAGATACTTATAAGAGCATGCACTTCACAAGGCTTAATTACTTTAGAGAACTATAAATTACGGCACTAGTATATTGCTGCAAGAGAGCAAGGCACTAAAAAACTATACTGTAGCATATTTATTTTATTAGAGAAGGTATGATATTTCTTCAACGACTCTTTCTAACAAAGCTATATTTTAATAAGACATAAAAATCTGTGTAATAAGGAAGGTCCTCTACAAGGTACATATCAACGACAAATCTAGTTAATTACTTAAGAGGAAAGTGATTAAGTTATTTACTACTTGAAAGGGAGGAAGATCCGGCTACGGTAGCACAGACTTTTGAGATTTAAGCACCTTACAGTTTAGAACAAGGCATTCCCCAAAGCAATACATTTTGAAAAACAACCAAGGTAAAGAGCGTTTGACTAATATAATAAATGGATTTAGTATAGGTCCTACATAATGAGTCTTTGTTAACCCATAAAGAAGTATTAATGTCCTGCGTTTAGATATAAGGAGGTATAATTTATTAGACAAGACGTACCTAAAAGAATTGTAGAGTACTTGCCGGGAGAACTTCTAAGAGTACCCTTAATATAAGCATTTAATAATGAAACGCCTAGTAAAAGTAAAAAGTTATCACTCATAGCGCAGATTAAATACACAATTTTAGGCAAGGGAGCTTCTCGACGTTAGGTCCAGCAGCAAAGAGAGCCTAAAATATAGATCATGCGCAGCATACCCAAGCAACAATTTACTTTAGGGCGTTTCGTGGAATAGGTAAAACACAATCTTTATGCGCTTCTTACATAATTAAATCTTCTTTATTACCTGGTAAAGTTACCTGGTAGTAAATATCTTCCCTAAGCTACTGCTTATTAAGTTAATGCTCCTTATAGATTTGGCTTTATAAATTGCGCATATTGAACAGCCCCTTGCACTAGAGAGCTTGGCTTGCTCAGGAATTATAAGTGCCCTATTTGTTACTTATGCTAGCTCATACTAGAATATCCCGTATCTCTAACTTCTGAAAAGTCTCCTAAAGGAAGTACCTATTGTATAATCTACATCTAATAAATATCAAAATATCCCGTGGCAGCACCCTTAAGAAAGTATTACGCACGAGTACCTTAATTATGTCTTAACATATATTTGCTTAATAGAAAAAGAGGAGAAAAGAACCGTTCTCTTATGTATGGGTTAGAGCTTATCTCTACTATTAGTTATGAGGTATGTACTCTTTGAGGCTATTCTTACAAGTCTGCGCCGTTCCTCTGCCCCACTTTGGTAATTGGCATATAACTACGTTAGTGTATGAAAACAACCTAAGCAAGAAACCGGTAGAAAGTACTTTACTCGCTGAAGGGGCACTGCGCACAAACCAAGCAAACATCGGGCCGTGCGGAAACGAGCCAATAAATATATATAATTTAGCGCGTGCTTTTTACTGCCACATCCTTTCCCTTTGCTTAAGAAGTAGGCACATATATCCCGGATGCAAATGATAAGTTATGTTACATGCTTTTGTCTACTTTTGTCTAAAAGGGAATGCTCTCTTCCTGCCTTAAAACAAGAGGGTCTTTTTTATGTATTAGGGAAGTTTATTAGTGAGGGGCATTTTCCCTATAAAATTAAAATATAGCTGTACTCTCTTTTCAGAGGTATTTAGTAATAAGCCCTACACTATTTCCAAACTAACATAAGTTAAACTACCGGTACCCCTTTTAGTAATCCTTAATTCTCTAAGCCAGGCAGGGGTATGCTGCAGTTTCCTCCATTGACACACTTCTTAAAGGTACACATATTAGTTTACTTATAAAGGGCAAAAGAATTTTATATACATAGGAGCGGAGAGGTATAATGTATTCATGCAAAGATACCTTACTCACTTAGGTATAGTGCAAATAGTCTGGTACAGCAAAGCAACGGGGCGGTTTATGTCTTTTCTTTATTTTATTTAAAATAGTTAATGTATATAACAAAGGCCCGCAGTAATGCACACGCATACCCTCTGGGCAAGGAGTATTTGAAAAAGAAATATCCCTTATTATATTTTATATTATGGGGCAGTAATTGCAGCTTATTTTCCGCAATACTTTTAGGCATTTACTAGGGACTTAACTAGCACAACTAGAATATGAAAAAAGGGGGGGGAGGTGCTCTCTTACTTACCATATTTAATCCCTATAAATTGCGCCACAATAATTAATTGTTACAATAAGGGCACCATGTTACCAAAGCACTTCTTACATATTTCTTACATATCATATAAAGTAGTTGCTATAATACTTTACTGGCAAAACGTAGATCTGCTAAGGCATGATGCATCAATTTCTATAGAGTAAGCTATTTTCAAAGGGCTCAACTATAAATTAGAAGTTTCAGATAAATTTCATTATCAATAGTACTACCTAAAGTATTCTGTTTCCTTTTCAACTGAATTAAGTAAACTAATGCCCAAACCCTTCTAGTTCGTGAAAGATGGCTGCTACTGAAATACTATATTTCTCTCCTATAACTTTAATATAAAATTATAGATTTATATATATCATATAGATTTAGTCCAAGAGGCATCGCCCCTTAAACCGTGCTTTAATCATTACACTGTGAAATATAAGAGGGGTCTGTCCCTTTGTTAGAAGAAAAAGAAATAAAGGGCGTATTAGAGCATAGGGTAAGCTATAATTAAGTAGGAGTACTTTGCCAGCAAGGAGCTATACATACCCACTTGATATAATGCACCTGTAGAATCAGAATCTGTTTATACCCCAGCCGTTAAACTTGGTACTTCCCTAAAGACTGCTTCTCGCTTTGTATTATGCGGAAAGCAACCAATTACCCCTAATATGTATGCCATAATTAACAGCAAACCCCTTAGCAGAGAGTTATAACACCTAATTAAAGGCTTAAAAATTTAAGATATAAAAGACCCTAATAAATTATTTGTTAATAAAATATATTGGTTTCTATTAGCGTTCTCCTTGATGATACTTTCTTGGATAATTTGTTAAATACTACTCCCATACTTAATTATTAAGGCCTACGTGATAGGTCTACTTAAATTCTTTGCTCATTTTTATAACTTTTACTGCGCTTTTAATTTAAAGAGATAGACCCCCAGTATATATTGATAAATCGCTCTATAAAGCGTCTTTTCAAAACCACGTAGGAAGGTACATAGAAGATTCTAATGAGTTTTTATAAGTGAAAAGTAGTACGTAAGCCTAGTGTATAGAAACCAATTTCGCAAAGTACCCATAATGCCTGGACAAGAACAAAGCTATATTGCGTATGTATATAGAAGCCTGCACTTAAAGCATAATTAGTAGTTAAGCTATTCCTTAAAGACTTGTAGCGCGTCGTATCTTAAAAAAGTTAACTAAAGGGCTGATGTTGGTC
This sequence comes from Plantago tenuiflora, assembly GCA_036897805.1. Classification (NCBI taxonomy): domain Eukaryota; kingdom Viridiplantae; phylum Streptophyta; class Magnoliopsida; order Lamiales; family Plantaginaceae; genus Plantago; species Plantago tenuiflora. The sequence continues at coordinate 2,261 of JAYMST010000024.1, read as the reverse complement.
TTCTCTGTTATCTTTTCCTTACTTCGGCAAGCTTTTTATTAGAATTATATGCGCGCGTTGTAACTTGTAACTGTACCCCAGACCTAAATTTGATAAATGTGCTTTTTGTAAGTGTTAATGTATTAACTAGAGTTTTTAACACCTACACTTGATTATTCATACAAAGATATAAAGACGGTGTCAGCAAAAGCTAATTATAAATATGCATTTATATAGTACAGAATGCTTGCAAACGGAAAAGATTACTCGCGAGGATACAGGGTGTGCGATTTTATTAAGAAAATATTCTAGCATAGCCTATCCTTATCCTATTATAATGGAGTTATTTTATAATTAAGGGTATTTCGTAATTCCAAGATGGCGCTACCCCTCTGATTTATACGCCTAATTATTATGGCTCAAAGAGCTGTGCTACAAATCCCTTTGTATTGTATAAAGACCCTATCTGTTTCACTATCACAACAGTACTCTACGAGAGGGTTACTTAGAATTTTAAGCGTGCCTTCTATAACTATGTTTACTTTTTTAAGTTACTATAACTATTACGCCCAAGACTGTCCGGCTAAAAATAAAGATATGGGCGCTTTCTACTGGTGTCTATATTGTTTCCTAGCGCCATGTTCTAGAACTATTCCCGCAGTACCGGGCATCTACTAGTATTACATCACCGCTTTCGGTTGACTCCGCACATGGTTCATAGATTTATGCTTTCACGATTCCAAACTGAATCGCGAGTCTTGAGTTAGCGCTATTAGGCCTGCCCTAATAAAGACGACGGCGTTTACTAAAAAGGTGCTTCCTACAGCCAGAAAGTACTGGGCAATCCATCAAGGCAGCGACTTGTTACTTGAAGCTTTCAAAAAGAGAACTTTTCCTCGAAGTTGGGCTGTTATGAGCAAACTTAAGGTTGGTGTGTTAGTCCCCCATTAGGGAACCCTCGAGGATATGGGCCGGTCGGCGATTTAAAGAGAGCCATATAATAATTTTGGTTCGTGTTTGCTCCACAAAGTTTTCATTTTATAATTATTTTAATTTTAGGCGGGTGACTCACGTAGCAAACGGGTTGGTGGGAGATTCAAGGCAATTTCAAACAGAGTGGGCCAGTAAAATTGCATTACTCGCATTTAACCCAATGTTACGGGCTGCTTGTGGGTGATTCCTCATAAAGGTCCCGAAATGAGTATTCTCTATAAATAATCTGCAGACGTTTTCCGTACGCCGGGTTTTCCCTTAAGCACTGTTTCATGGAGTCTTTCCAATCACGACGGCGGCTTTCATAAGAGACTCAATGAAAACTTGTTGATATGAACGACTTTTTCCCGAATTAAGGTCGTTGTACACGCAACCTCGAGGGAAGCGCCTCTTTCGAGTTTCTGGTACCACGTGTGACTCGCGAGTTACTCTGGCCAGGATAAAGCGCGCTAGAGCAGTACAATCTAGTTATTTTTTTATATTTTTTGTTATTTTCTTTACGCTCGTTTGTGACGGGGAAGTTTCCCACAACATTGGTGTTGAAAAGCTGGCAGTTAAGACTAAGCGCTCCGACTACGGTCACAAAGAGAGAGGACTGCGTCTACAGTATGCTGTGAACTGGAAGGCCCGAAGAAAGAACTCTATCTGAATCGGCGACGCGAGGGGGCTTTAATTGTGCAACCTTCAGTACCTTGTTCTCTTCATTTACAGAGAAGAACTAAAGAAAAGACTTACTAGAAAAGAAGGAACCAGCCTAAGAGAAGACCGCGATTATCAGCAGTAGCGAAGCTATGGACAGAGGAAAGAAGGCCGACTTTATCGTAAAGGTGCCCAAGACAAAAAAAAAAAAGAAAAAGATACCTAATGAGTAAGTCCAAGGCTTTAGACTGATGGAATGAATAGCTGCTTTAACGAGTAACCAAGGAAGAAAGGAAGCGTTTTCAAACAGGATTCCGAAACCACCAACCGCCCCAATCTAATTCGTGCTTAGGGCGCTTCCATAAACATAAAAGAGAAAGCCGTAGAAACTGAGAATCGAAGACCGTAATATAAATATAAGGCTGCCCTCGTGCTTGGATATGTTCCTGAAATCTGGTAGAAGAACGAAGCAAAAGCTGTGTGAGAATTGGAGAGGTTAGTAGAAGAATGCGAGAAGATTCGCCGAAGAAGTGCTACAAGATACAAGAATGGACCAAAGAGCAAGCGCTGTATCAAAGCTGGGCGGTTGTTTCTTACTACAACTGAATAGAAGATAGAGGCTGGCAAAGAACGAGTAGTGGAAGATTTCA
>JAYMST010000023.1:0-27078 GCA_036897805.1 Plantago tenuiflora | reverse complement strand
AGTAGCTTACTTAAAGTAGCAAGCAAAATTAAGAGGTACTTATTATTAATGAAGCCTTTCCTTCTTAAGGCGTAGGGAATTTAGGAGCTATTTTACGTGACTAGAATACGCTTTCTTACATTTTTTTCTATACCATACACAACACAAAATCTACTTGGCCCTAAAATAATAAAAAGTGCTACAGATGTTACTGCTACTCTTTAGGTTCCCCTATATTTATAACATAGATACTTAAACGTGAAATTATATATAGAGATATGATATATAGAGATATATATCTATTAAAACTAAGTACCTACTGACTTAGACTATATGTTGGCACTAGTCATATAATCCAGCAATCTAATTAGAGGGAGAAAAGTATCGTCCTTGCACACACTAAAAGAGAAGGAACTAGTAGACACTTATAGGGCCCAGGATTTGTGCCTTATAGTTCTTGCCCATAGTACCCACGCGGCTATTATGTATTAGTCTTTCTATAATTCTCTCTAGGTAAGTATTAATATTAAAGAGATTATACCAGAACTAGCCTGTCCAGAAGAAGGGAGCATTTCGTATTATGCATTAAGTACGTCTTGAGAGCCTACCTTAGAATACATTACTAGAGGCTTGGTAAGAAGGCATATTAGGAGCTATTATTACGCAAGACCTTACATGATACTTGTTTATTATAAATTATAAGCATAAGACGGTGCCTTGCTAAGAGAAGGAAATACCTTATACTTAAAAATTAAAAAAGGAAGCATTACTAGAAATATAGCACATACTAATACTTAAAGAGTAGATTATTCGTACCTTGGCCTAGCTTATATGGAATGGAGGGTGCCCTACAAAAGTACTATAAGTTTTAGATTGTGGCCTAGTATATTTGTTTTATCCTCTTTCATGCATTACTATATTATATTATTATTGTGCCAAATAAAGAAGTTTTAAACAGATATAATTCAAGTGCTCTCTTCTAATCTAATATAGATTTTTAACAAGAAGAACGGCAGTTACAGAGATTATCCTTTCTAATAAACTAAGTAATAGGAGCCTTCTTAATTTAATAATTTAATTGCTACAAGCGGGTAGTCAGCCTGTGCCGTTACTACTCTTAACCTCATTTCAGTATGTTTACTTGGTTCTGGGGTTTAAGCAGAGTTCTTTTTCTCTGCCGTGTCAATTGACCAGGACGTAACTTCCCGCACTCTAATTGACCTTGCCCCTAAGGAGGACGACCCACGCTGTAAGAGAACTACGAAGTTCAGCTTCGCATTTGCCTTTTGCACGTTGCTCATGCGCTTTTCTTAATCAATTGTTCTACTGGTCAGGTATTTCATCTCATCAGTAATCAAGGCCAGAGAAGAAAACGAAAGTCGCCCATTTCGCCTTCTCCCGCGCAAAGCTTTCCTTCAGATTTTACCACTGCTCGACTCATAATTTGTATGTGTCTTATTTTAGACTAAAATGTATACTACTGGAGTCGAGTAAATCTGAGAGCTAGCACGATTTCTGTATTATTGAGTAACCAGATATGAACTCCGCGTTATCTTGCCGAATTAACTCTAGTTCAGCGCATATGACTACGCCCATCACGACGCCAATTCTAATATAAACAGAAAGATATACTGCTGGCTGCATCCGAAAGGGCGCCCAACTCTCTGCGGGGAATATTTTCCTATAAATTAGATTTAAACAAGTTTCTTCTAAATAAATAAATAAATATGGACATAAAGTAGGTTCTTGCATACTTTCAAATTATACAATATTAGATAACTGTTTATCTAACCTCTAGAATTAAAAGCTCTCCTTAGTACAAATGCGCAAGTACTTGCCCTTAAATTTTTGTTTAATAAAATTAATAAAAACTTGCTTTTACATACCCTCATGCAATTCCCTATAAATTCCAGCTGCGCGAGTTCTATCTTAGTAGACGACGTGCTCTATGTTGCTGTTTATGCCAGGTTTTATAGTTGAACTATTTTATGTTTCTTGGTATTATGCTTATCTAGCCTGGCCTTTAGACTAGTTCAAAAAAAAATAATACAGGAATAGCTTATAGCGCAATTATACTAAGTAAGCATTGCCACTAGCAGCTAATATTTCATAGTTATATTTTTAAATACGTTATAGTAGTACTTGCGCTCTCCTCTCATTACTTAAATAGTTCATATAATAGATTTATATAGATATATAGACTATTACTTTATACTTTAAAGGTGTGTAATGGGTGTGGGGCATAACACACATAGATGCATTACTAATTTATCTATTAAGTACAAGCTTAGACGTAGAGTGAGGCATTTACTATCAGGACACTGTGGGCATATATTTATAGTAGCCTCTTCCCCCTTTTATTGGGTAGGACATAATTATATTTTTCTAGAATTCTAGGCTAACTCTTTATTAATAGATTATTGCAGGTACTTAAATACTTGGCCAAGGCGCGCGGCTATTTTTATGTAAGCAAGTAATGTCTTGTAGTATTCTACGTATCCCTCTCCCCGATTAAAAAAAGGTCTTGCTCAAAACCAGAAAAGGGGATCTAGTAATATCTCACAATTTATAACCCTATAAACACTTATGTTTATTTGGCGTACGTAAGTATAGAGCGCATAGAGTTTGCTTTTATTTTATAGAGGACTGAAGTCTTCACTAGCTGGTGTAGGGTATACCACTAGTCTGATAATTCCTCGATGTTGATGTACCCCCTATGAAATGAAAAACCAATCCAAGAAATACCTATGTGAATGCTTTTAACTGTGTACCTTAAATTAATAATATAATATATGCGGTGTATAAATTTGGAGCAAGGGCCTATAGAGTAAAAAGCACGCATTTGTCTGGGGAAGGTGTTTGTAAGGCCTTTCCTTATTTATGCGACAATGCTTTCTTATCTTTCATAAATGGACTATGTCACTAAGCTAAAATACTATGGATAAAAAAAAGTCTCTTTGCTCTTTTTTTACCTATATAATCTATGTTATCAAGTTACTTGTTGAATAAAATGTGCACGGGCTATAGTTTTCTTTCCTGCCTCTAAAGGCCTCTAAGGTATAATGTTAAAAGTGCTATAAAAACTAAGTAAACCCCGTAAATACAAAGTACCCCCGTATTCGCGGGTTAATTGCTCTCTATGTAGCTGCCTGCGGAACCTTTTGTTCTATATAGCTAAAATTATATATGAAGGGATATAGTTTAGTACTTTAGCAAAATAATCTAGGAAGTGCCTATCTCCAAGACGTTCTTTTATGTAAGCGGTCCTTCTTATTCTAGGCATTTATAGTACCTTGTTAGTAACAGCATTAGGGCTGCATTAGACCTGTTTATTTAAAATATATTATTGTTAGAGCGAGCTTTATAGTTAAGTAAAGTGTTCATAAAAGTAATAGCAAAGACCTATAAATACTCATGTAATCAAGAAAAGATAGTGTGCTCTTATAAAATAAAATGTAGGTAGGGTAATTCCTATTTCTTAAGGTTTGCACTTTAAATACTTTAAATAAAATAGTTGAGGCTAGTGGTATACCTATATTCCCTTTAGTTCAGATAAATAAATAAATATGTTACAGTTGCGGACAGGCTCTTGTTTATTCCTAGGGTAGAGTTATAATTCACAATTATGTACTTAAGGCAAGATGGCTTTTAACTTGCTTGGACAAGTACTTATAACTTTGCTCTAAAAGAATATACTACTGCGAGAAAGGGGTAAGCCATAAAGTAAAGTGATTCTATCTATACAAAACTTGAGCTTAATTACTTAAGCTATCCCCAATTTATTCTAAAGTGCGTTCAAAACATGATTTTATATAAAGTACCCCGCCCCTTTCTTAAGTATACAATTCTTAAGTATACAAAAAAATTGTTACAAAAATAATGGTAGCATTTATAGGGGATTATCCCATAGGCCTTAATAGCCATTAAAACAAGGGTAGTCTAAAGAGCACTACAGAAGCTATACAGTTAATAGAAGTAGGAAATAGAGTTAAAGGTTCTTGGGGAGTATAGGTAAGCAATTACATGCCCCTTTATCCATTTCAAATAGGAGAAAGCTAATCACACATCACTAAATACTATATGAGTTAAGTACTTTCCGTTATTTAGGGAGAAGGGTCATTGAAGTAACTTATTATCAAGCTATATTAAGTCTTGCACAACTAGTAGGAATTCCAGCCTGGTCTAAGCTAATGGGCTCCTTATCTAATATATACTATAAAACGCATGCTCTTTTTGAAATACTTAGACCATTAACCTATCCATAATTTGAGCCTTTAACATGAGGGGTCTTCCCTAATATACTTTTTTATGCCTTCCCCTTTGCCGGAACATTTCTGACTGCCGTATTATAGTAAGTCCCTCTTATGTTTAATTCTGCGCGAGAGAGGGGTATCTACAAGGCCTTCTTGTCCAAGTATAAATTAATTGTTTTATACACAAAAAAGAATATTTCCTAATTTTTCTTTTAATGGCAGTGAAAAGGAACTCGTATCTTTTTGAATTGATACTTTTGCGTTAAGGGTAGCGCAGTAGCATACTTCATTAGCTCATACCTATCTAACTTACATAAACCATAAACACAGGGAGCCCTTGGCTTTTACCTTAACTATTTACTTTTATAAAAACCTGAAGGAATAGGAATTACTTTACCCATAACCCATATTATTTAAGCCACTTATAGGAGTATGTGAAATTATTAAGATAAGACACATTTTATAAATATAGCTTTACTAGCAGTCTTTACCCTAAGTCATTAAAAAGAACTTCTAAAAGGTAGCAGCTGACTGCGTTTATTAGAGTATTTACTAACCCTGTTCTTCCAAGGCCTTAAGTATAATAAAAGTAATACACCGCGCGATAAGGGTATGCTTTGTTTAAAGAGAGTAGATAAGTACTAGTAGTGCAAGCATTTTTCATAATCAACTATAAGAAATGCATCGAGTTATATAAAGTCTAGTGCACTTACAGGCATGGGTATAAATAAAAGCACCGCAACATATGGCTTATAACTACGAGCTAACAATACGAAACAAGCAAAGCGTGTTTTAAGTAGGTATAGCACAAGCCCCTTCTATTTTCAAAATATCTAAATAACAGCGCGAAGTAATTAAGCAAGACATTTCTTAACCCTTTAACTGTGGCGCCTAGGTAGAACGGCATTTTCGGAAAACCGAGCAAAGTATTATTATAGTCCAATAAATACTAGAGAAGGGCTGACTAAGTCAAGACGCAATTAGTACTCACAATAGGGGCTATACTATAAATAATAATAAAAAGGTACTATAGATTCCATGCTGCAGTCACTAAGAATTGATACATTACTATGAGTATAAAACGAGGTGGGCAGGACACAGGTAACATGAAAGGGCCGCATTCTCTTTGCTTTCTGGAGTAGGGCTTAGCTCAAAAATAAGCTTTGTCTATAATGCGCCTCTTACGTATACTAGGGTTACTCCTTAAGCCTTGAAACATGGCCCATTAACTAGCCATATTTTATATAAGTACTTCTTTTCAAAAAAAGAGTCCGGGCATTTATTTTCTCCTAACAATTATATATAAATATAGTGTAGTAGGCAACTTTGTGTTCATATATCCAGGTTATAAAAAAAATAAGGTGCCTTGGGCAAATACTTAATAATAAGAAAGAACCTGGCTTAATCTATTTATAATTCTATGCTTAGCCTTCTCGAGCGAACTATCGTATAATTCGATTTTAGTTAACTTAGTTAATGCTTAAGTGCTTGCGTATTTCCTTAGCAAAAGCTACGTACTACCTACGTGATTTTAGAAAGCTTATCATTTAAAACCATTCTATAAACAAAAGAAGCACTTAAGTATAGAACTTCTATATTTAGATAAACTAGGAAAGACCTGTTCTTGCATGCTTTAGTCTTGTATTATGGTTTTACTCCTCTATTTTACCCTGACGCTAACCCCAAGTACTATACCAATATAAATTAAGCCCCTTCTAGACGTATATTTCTTTAATAAAAGCTTGCGTTCTATATTCTATAAATATTCATTAAATATCTCGAGTAAAAAATTTCTTTTCCTTGCATTTTAAATGAATCCTTGCGCTTATAGCATGCACGTAGAATAGGCTTCCTGATGTCCTTTCAAATCACGTATTTTAAGTAATCTATAATTTTTACACTTAGCTACTTTTACTAGATATATGCAAGGGCTTTGTTAAGCTAGGAGAAAGAGTTGCATAAAATAAATATATTTGTATTTGGGCGCGTGCCTAAGAGATAGAAGAAGAAAACCATCTATTTCTAACAACTGATCAAAGGTATAAGGTAGTAAAAGTAGACAGCATAGCTAAATTATTGTAGGGTGCTGCTATTTGCTTTATTAAATAGTATACATGTAAGCCCTCTTTTAATTTTTAAAATGTAAAAGTCAGAAAAGTACCTTACGTATGCGCTTTAACCCTAGACCTTACACTACGCATAAAGAAAGCATAACTATACTAGAAGAGACGCCTATATTAATCCCTTGGTGGAGCTCAAGTATATATTTTAGATTACCCTTACACCGCTGCATGCTCACATTTATTGCCCAGTAATGGCATAGTATTTACCAGTACATTTCTCGCGTTATAATATTTTATGTAACCCTTCCCATAAATTTCAAAAAGTATGTTTAAAGCGTGGGTGGCAATATAAAAAAATAAATATAGGGTCCTACATCTAGTAAGTATACTAAACGCGTAGAAAATGAGGGCTTACCGCAATAGATCTTAGCCCAAACGAGACCAGGTACGATACTCTTACTAGTAGCTGCCTAAAAGGAGAGTACTCATGAAGAAAGACATTATTACCAAATCATTTATTTTAAGAAAAGGAAACTATTCTCTAGTAAGTTACTAAGTTACAAAGGGGTGGTTGTACCGTACTTAAAAGTAGAGCTCGGGAAGATCTGATTTATTTTTAGATATTTATTATTATTATGTGAAGAAATCCTAGCAGGGTATTGCGCGTAACTAAAATAACTATAAGCTCTAATTAAAATAAAGACAGCGCAACCAAAGGGTGTAATATAAGGGGCATTATAAGGGGCATATAATATAATAATCTAGCTTAATTAAGAACTTAGCAATTAATCGATTTACAAGAGATAAAACTAGACCTTCTACTCTTAAATAAAATGTAATAGATGTGTTGTGGGAACAGTTATATAAGGTCTACGCCAAGCCGAATGTTTTACCACACCCCGCGTAACGCAGGATACCGCTATAGTTATAGTTCTCATAACAAATTAACTTGTATCTTAAAAAAGATTCTAACTTAAGACACCTATATTTTCTTCTGGGAAGTACTCAAGCTATGACAGCGTAAATATTTTATCCCTTTTAGAAAATAGACATTAGAGAAACTATAGGATTATGCCCCGAGCATAAATAACTACGTTACCTACGAGCTTATTAGCATATAATTGAGTACGATACACTAGCAATAATGTATCACTCTGATAGCGCATAAATTATCTAATAATAGAGAGCCTTTCCCTTCCTCTTTCTTAGAGTAGCCATAATTATATCTCGAGCTCTTTCGTTGAGTTGTTCTTAAAGCTTATGACTTGCCATTTGTACTAGGCCCTACACATCCTTACAGCCTTGCAGTATACTTAGTTAAAGTATTAGCACAGGCAACTCGTAGTAGACTAATACCATGTACAACTATAGAATACAAGCGCGCGAAATTATCTTTTTACATAAGGTAGGTGAGCAGGTCTCATAGATTTAAAGTTAGGAGAGTTTCTTAATCCTAGGCTATTTAAAGGGCTTTCTACCTAGCATTATGCGATCTAGCATTAACTATAAATAAACATAAAAGAGACACGTTGTTCCTATAACCAGTTTTTTTTTAGACAGATAAGGCGCGCGTGCTAAGGTGCTTACATCCTTAAATAAAATAACACTCGCTAGCCAGATATTTTACATAAGTAATTTCCTCTTTCCCCTCCAGATAGCTGCAGATTCAGGGTAAGTACATATAGGTATTAGAAAGCGAGCCGTCGCCCCTATTTTCAGGTAAGAGACTAACTTAAGAATTTCGGGCAAGCACTTTTTAGTATGCTGTGTAGATACAGAAGGAAACAGTCTCTGCTCTATAAAGTATTAGTTTCAAAGCACGTGTACTTGCCAAATGCGAAGGCTTGGGTATTGTACTATTTCAAAAGAAAGAGGGCATGAAGTCACCTTTCTTATTTAAATAAGCATACGCTTGTTAGAGGGCCCACTAGAATAACTACGGCTTCCTTATAGTTTTCTCTACGTTAGGTATAACACATATCCGCGCCAAAGAGCATTTTACAATATTTAATTATACTAAATAATATATGAGGGCAGGCTCTTTTACTTTTGGCCTTGTTTATAAATAACGAGTACAATTCTAGGCTATACCCAGCACATTACACTAGGTATGTTAGGCATCTCTCACACTGCTTTTGTAAGAAATAAATAATACGCTTATTCACTCACATATACTGCGTCAAAAGGAGCTATCTTTTTCACCACTACTAGAATTAGATGTTGAGAGGTTACTTGTGCTGTGTGTACTTAATTTTTAGCAAATAATTACAGCAAAAAATATGAAATGCATTATACTCTTTGCTACTTACGGCCCTAAGAAAAACTATGGCATACAGGATATCTAGTAGTAGGATCCCTTACCAAGCACGGTTACAAAACATAAGTATTACAAGTATAATTGCTTGTATAGCAAGACTTGCCCCCTCAACAAACCTATTTATTTCCCCTTGGCCCCAGAGCTGCAGAAGTATGGAGTATGCGTTACTGTTTAAGCTATTTCACTGAGGCACTTATAGAAATATAAAGAGTGAGACGCCCTGTCCTTGCCAATAGAATTTACTTAAAAGATAAGAGAGCTATTACTTTGACTTTAAGACTAGATTAAAGAATTATATAATGCGACGGTGTTCTTTATATAAGTTAGCTATAGATAAATATTTACTGCTCAACTTGACACCTAAGTATTTCATAGAAAGAGATTCACAAGACCCATTATCAGCGCACTCCTAAAAGCACACCCTATAAAACTTTCAAATTATTTCTTTAGCGGGCGGGTACTTTAGCCTAAAAGCATAGTACCATATTTAATGTGCAATTTATTATTTAAAATAGCGTTCTTCCTAGTAACGATAGTCCTATCTTCAGGGGTTGTTTATAAAGGTACTCCAAGCATAAGTTAAAGAACATTCATACTCTATAAATATAGTTTTGTTAACAAGGTAGTTAGCTACAAGAGTATAAGTCCAAGTAATAATCAAGTGGGCAATCCTGTATAAGGAGGAAAATAACTATAGCATTTTATGCTTCTCTTTAGGCAAGCTAGCGCACGTAAATATTGTACTATGATATCCAAGAGGGCACTTTATTTATTAGTATGAGACTAGTATAAATGCGTTATTAAATTATTGCAAAGCGCTAACGCGTAGGGGGCATAAAAAATTATTACTAGGCTAGGCCAAAATAAAGGACTTCTAGGCGTGAAACTTGAGTACTCTCACCTAACCATTAGTGGTACCTTTATTCTAGCCTTGCTAGAGGAGAGAATAACTTGGAACTATAGCTGCCCGTCTAACTCAGTAATGTATCCTATTACCAACGGGTGTCGTTCTAAGTCTAGTACTGCCCCATTACTTAAGTCTTGGCATTCTATAAAAGCTAGAAATAAAGTAGAGTAAGGGCGTAAAGGGTACTTATTTAACCCATATCTATAGAGTGTACTCAAGACTATTTATTTAGAGTGTGTAGTAGATCCAGTATTATGCCTGAAGGATAGTGGCTTGGAGGCAAGAATAATTCCTCCTACAAAGAAAGGTTAGGGCAAATCATATTACCAAGAAATCCAATATAATATAGAAAAGGGCTAGAGTTGGGGCTTCTTTTCCTTTTCTTTGCTTGCTTGCTTAAGTTAACAGATAATTATAGTACCGAGGTCTTATAGGTTACTTAGTGATGGTAAGTACTTGACCATAAAAGGGCCCGATTATATAAATATTCTACACTAGTTACTAGTCCCACAAGAAGGAGAAGGAATTACTATAACATTTAACTGGTGAGCTTTTTCTCTTTAGTGGCTCCTCTAGTTATGGAATTGTGTATCCCTATGCGGTGGGATATTAACAGCTGCCCTAAGCCTTGTTTTCTTATTTCTTAGATAACTATTATTTTGCCTCTATAATATAATTATAAATCTTCCTTACTCCAGGTTAGAAAAGTGGTACAAGCCCCCTGCACCCAGCTCTATTAACAAGCTGCTACATGAAAGAAATGTTTTAGTAATAGCCTCATACCTGCCGCATTAACTTCGCGATATAAGCATGCATTTTATAGTATTGGGGGGGGGGTGATATCTTACTAAAAATACACTTGCATGAAGAAGTCATAATGCGAGTAGTTTTAAATTCGCAGGGCCCTAGCAAGTATACCAAATATACAAAGGCTCCTTCCTACACTTACAAAGTACAGCTCTTAATAAATGAAAAATAGTAAAAACACCTTTAAGTCCTTGCTTGATACAGTAATAAGACTAGAACTTATGCTTGAGATATTTTCTTTATTGCTCTCTGCAAGCTTTTAGTGGGGGCATCTTTCTTTATACACTATCTACTTTGAGCCAGAGGTGTACTTTTCATTTACAACTTAATACCTTGATAAGCCATCGGGACAAGTTCTTGTCGTGGATGTATTTGACAAAAGGCTTAATTAATGCTTAAGTAGATGTATAAGAGGTAACCTCATGCGTAGCTATTCTAGGGGCGAGATCTATACTCTACATCTTTTGTATTAAGTATACCAAAATTATAAGGGCAACGGGTCAGGCGCAGATAAGGGATTTACTCGTACAGAGCTCAGCACAATCTTTTGCAAAAGCTAATTTATTAGGCTAGGCCATAATTGTAGAAGGTATTCTCAATTGTAAAAACAAGCGAAACTATAGTATACTTAAGTAAGACATCTTAAGGGCAGTATTACGATAAAGTTTGTCTTGGCAGGCAGCGCGCTGTAGTGATCTATTATTTTCTATCTTAGTTACTAGGAGTTAATTCTGCAAGTCTGAGCAATCTCTTATAAATTTTAAAATTTCAGCAGCTTGGTTTAGTACAACGGGCGCGGGCATGGCCTTAAAATAAATGCTTTTACTGTTACATGCTCTATAGTGTTAAATTGTGGGGTCTTTTCCACAACTCTTTAATAATAAATAAAACTCTTTAATAATATAATAGTCACAGACTAAATACACCCATACCCCGGCAAGGGACTAAGATAACTTGGGCAAGCTATCAGTACAAGACTCTTTTAAGGCAAGGTAATAAATACATACAATTCTTCAAGAGATATCAAGGAATTCTATAATACAAAAGCAACAGCGCGTACATCATTTACAAAACCAAGTGTAAGAGCTAAGGGAACTAAAGGCCTCTACTAAACTAATAATTTATCATATTCCAACCGGCGCAAAGGATTATACACGCCTATTTTATTATAGTTATGCTTTTCCTAAATAGTTTCACTTGTAGCAGAGCCTCTATTTCCGAGGATAGCTAGAGTATAAGGTACGCGACGTTGTTCTTAAAAGCGCGGAAGAATACGAAATTCCCTGGCTAGCAAGTACTGATTAACCTAGCCGCCCGAGTTAAAGTCCTATATAAATAGGCATAATACCTGTTCTTAATAGGGGCAATAACTTTTTTAAATTTATCTATACAAAACCTCCACTATTTAATCCTATAATTTTATACCCCTACAGCTTTGCTTAGGGAGGACACCCACGAATAACTTCTTATTTTAGGCACATTACTAGAGAAGGTGGGTCTGGTTGTGGCTTAACACATACTATATTAGCACGCCTCTATCGACAACATTTTCTGCTATAACTAGGTATTTAGGAGAAGGAACTCCCAAGACAGAATTTTATTTCATTATTATGATATAGAGAACAGGGGTTGGCGGTTAAGGGACAAAATATTCCACTCTGCTATGTTAGCTATATAAGGCCTCTTTACTAGCTAATAATCCTTTTGCTCTTGTATTCTGTGATGTGCTTAGGTATATATCCCGCCTATAAAAACAAAATAACTCAAGAGGTACTCAAACACCTTATTTCCTATAAAATATAAAAAGCGTGCTTCCCCTATGAGTGATTTACCATGCTTACGTTTTAAATGCATTCTTCATTATATTAAGATTAAGTAGGGACGTAGGGCTGCTTCTAGCGATCCTCCTAGATTACGTATTTTAGAATAGATAAATATAAACCTCAATTTGTTACACATCTTTTAAGTTATAATTTTATAGCTTTTAGTAACGTGTTATAAGACAACAGGACCCCACAAATACCTAGTATAATAAAAATATCCCTCTTTTCACAAACAAGCAATCTCTTTGCCGAGGGGCTTTATATTTCAGCTACATGATTGGGTGTAGCGTAGTACTGTACGAAGAGTCCTATCTCCTTAAGCTATTACCCTAAAAATTATTGTATAAAGGGCAGTGCCCCTAGTGTCCTCCATTTCCTAGACCAATTTAATTTAGGTTTCTCCCACGGGTTTTCGCGGCATAATTAAAGTATGTTATGTGGTCATTTACAGTGTATGAGAAGGATAAAGTCTATGATAAGCTGCCCTATAGAAACTACTCACTAGGTTTGCATGAAGAAGGAGTACAGCGCCGAGGCACACTTCTATTAGTCAAAAGTTTTCTAAAGGTAACAACTAAATATGCTATTTTTATATAGTAAAAGATTGCATCTAATTATTTTAGGCACCCTCCATGAAATTGCAAAGTCTCGTTTAAGGGCATTATTTATGTATATTATGTCTAAAGTACCCTTCCCACTTTCTGTTAACCAAAGCAAAATATAACTCGTGAATATATTTAAGTAGATTTGTAAGATAGATCTTAATAAATGGAATTTGCACTCTTTTTATTTATATTAAATCTTTTTATTTATATTAAATCTTTTTATTTATATTAAAATATTAAACAATTGCATGACAGAAGATACCTATAAAATAGCTTGCTGCAAGGAGGAAATATTCCTTTTTTATTTAAAGAAAGGAAAGCTTGCGGTGTAGTATATTCTTTTTACTTATACAGTATCTATAGAAAGCCTTTTTTTTTTTAGAAACTTGTCTTTAGAAATATGCTTCGCAGTAGTTGACCATTATATTAGCCTTTCTTAAATACTATGTGAATAGCTTGATTATTTAGAATAACATCCCTGCCTCTATAATTAAGCAAGAGTAAACAAGAGCTCAGCAAGTGCGTATTAATAGGGCCTTATAATTTAAGTAGCACTGATTACAAGCCAAAGACCTACCCCAAAAGTTCAAGGCGCATATCGCATATAATAAATGAAAAAAACTATAAGTTACATTGCCTTATAAATAGAGCTTACCCAACATGTACATGTACATGCTTTGTAGAGAGTACTGCCCAGAATAAAGTGAGCTACTAGCAACCGCGCACTTTAGTAGATATTAGCATACCCGACCTTTCTTCTAAATCTTCTAAAGGAAACTTTTTTCTCATTAATTAAGAGTATGTAACCCTTTTTTATATATAATTAATCCTTTGGTATTCTCACGAGCAAGCGGCACTTTATTTTTAATTAGCCAAGTAACTTATAGACTTTAACATTTCCTTTCTCTAAAAGGCTTTTTAGAGACATTGCATAGGTATAGAGAGACTAAAGGAAACAGCTGCACTAAGCCCTTCTATTTAGTAAATAAATAAGTATGTAGGTAAGTATAATATCTTAGCCTTTCTTGCCCGACGCTCTCTAGTTGAAGGTCTTCTAATAAATAATAAATATAGAGGCCCCTTTAATTATAGAATTATGCCTAAAGCTTGTTCGGTAGTATATTATTAATAAGACACTAATCTTTAATAATACTTTTAATAATATTTAATATAATATAAGTTCTCATATCTTAAGTAGTCTGCAAAGAAAAGGGTAGCGACACATAAACTAGATAAAGAACCAACTATAATCCTCCGTAAATGCCCGGCACCGTAAAACATCTACTCTCTAGTAAAGGTTTAAATATATTTGCTATAAGACAAGACCAATGAACCCACATACGTAGAATAACTTGACTAATCCTAGAGGAAATTTCTTAATTACTTGTCCAGTAAGTATGCCACTAAGATATATCCACGATTAAGTAAGAAAAAGGGGGGGGGGGAGATATAGGCGCTCTCCTGGGTCTGTCTGCTTAGATAACCCGGCTTTTAGGGTTTCATTTTGTTATTGTAGGTAGTACTTTATTCTTTATTAGAAACATTGCTTTTATTGTTTGTTGCTAATGACTTACAATTAATTCTACATTCGCAGGTCTCTTATATAAAAGGTACTCAGCAAGGGCCCGCAGTACAAAGAAATTCTGCTCAAGTATTATGCTCTATTTTGTAAAATAATGAAAAAGAGTAAACACTATATTTGGGAATAATAAATAACTGCCCTTGTAAGAGAGCACGAAGGGGGGCAGCCCTTTGGTCGCGTACTTTGTGCAAAAGTAGACATATTTTAACCCCTGCACCCTGTAATACTTGGTACTATAACACCTTAAGGAATCTATCTTACTTTTTATTATATTATAAAGATAAAGCACAGTTGGGTTAGTGTAGCTCTTAGCAATTACTTATACTTTAGTACTTTATATTTGATTAGAAATTAAGTAGGATGCGCCCCTTGGCCAAAAGTGCGGGCAGTATATCATCCTTGTTTTGGTAACTCGCAATCTAGGGGTACTCTCGTATTGGAAGATAACTTGTTCAGTAAATACTTTGGAAAGATAATATAATACCCCTTCGCTTATATAAATTATACAAGAAAGACCTTATAAGATAAATGCTACGATCACGTATTATTATTTTATTAATTATGATAAATACTCAGTGGCTGCAGCTCTATGCGTGTGACTACTACTTCTGCTGGGGGCTCTTTTTTTTGCACTATTATAAATGCTCTAACAAGAGGGCTAATTATTTCTAAAGTATATTATACCAGGTCTTACTCCGTAAATTGCTACCTATAAAAAGGATCTCTCTAGCAGCTTTTGTCAGCAACTTGAGCATGCTTTACTTGTTATAATCTAAGTATGGCTAATTCTCTACTGCTTAAAGACCAAGATAAGGAAAAACTAGCATGTCTCTTAACGCACTAACTCCACTTAATTAATTGATATTGCACAATTGCTTTTAGTCCCTCCTCTATTTTTAAGTAATCTATAAAAGACTGGGTGGCATAGAGGTTAGGTACCATTGCCTTACTAAACTCGCGCCCTTTATTTCTACATATACTGGAAATTATATATTACCTAAATAATAATTGTACCTGCATAAGCAATGTACTTTATAGTCATTCAAAGGTATCCTATAACGCCTGTATACCTATAAGCATAGAATAGTACCTAACCTCTATGCCACCCAGTCTTAGTAAATATACACATTCCTATATGCAAGCTCCTTACTGGCCGGGTTTTATAGGTTACAGAAAGTACAAAATTTAGAGAGAATAAAGAGCAAAAAAGCATCTCCTGTATCGCAAAGAATTAAATATAATTAAGCCAGCTAGGTACAGGGGCGCAGTATACTAAGCGCACAACTTACTATAAACTGACAATTCTCCCAGGTTAAAGTATACTTTGTATAAAACAGCAAGTGAAGGTGTAACGGCCGCACCCACAGTATTTGTATCTCCGCCAAGGTACAAGAGATTGCGCGAGGTGCAGGCTTTCGCTATAAAGAGAACTAGTTTAATTACTTTAAAAGGTACTCAAGCAAGAAAAGAGGCCGATACCCCAGTCCAGCGAGGTAATACTATAAAGAGCACCCTGAGTAGCTAGAGATAGAATATACAGCTTTAAATAATGCAACCCCTATTAATCAAGGCTTAGATAGGAGAGCCATTTTCCCAAGAGTGTATTACTTTCATTTTCCGTATCACATAAGAGAGCACTCCTTTTGATAACAGCCCTTACGCGTTGAAGGTTTAGTAGTTAGTATAATTTTTTGTTCTAAATAACTTTAATTTTCAAGTGTAATTCCAATACTTTATCTAAGATTATTAAGTAGTTTTACTATATTTTGTAAAGGGTACTTGGCGCAGGGCGTAAAATAGATCAAACCAGAATTATACTAAGTGAACACCTTCTTTAAAAGCAGTAAGGGCCAAACACAATCATAAAGAAGAGGGTATCCTAGCCTAACTAATAGCTCAGAAATAAAGTATGAAGTTTTAAGTCCTCTAAGAGCTGGTTATAAAAAGCACCTAACTGCAGTAGGTTCAAGCTCTGAGCAATATCATGAAAGAAAGAAAGGTAAAGTGTCTATAAAATTGTCCTATTTAATTTTGTATAAATATTCGCTGGTGTTATGCCTAGTAGGTACTCTTATAAGAAAGCTATATGAATATTAATAGGGTTAATTAAGATGTAATTATTTAGTACAACTACTCCTGCAAAATGTAGGTAAAACCGGGTATTTGTCTAGGGCAAGCGTTATTTTTAATAATATAAAAATAATATAAAGCCTAATAAATAGAATACCACGGTAAAACCTACAAGCTTAAGTATAAAAAACACTGGGAGGATAGGCACAATTTCATGTATTTATATCTATTTCTTTATTAAATTATTAAAGAAGTTTATTAAAGAAGGGAGCTCTAGAGAATAGCTTAAAATTTAAGCATAGTTTAGGGCGTGCACTTTAACGAGCTCTTTTTTCTTCCTTATATGCTAAGAGTTACTTTGTGATCCGTTCTTCTTATGTGCAATGTTACAAAAAAAGCAGTAGTATATAGACCCTATTTTATTAGAGAAGGGGAGCTGCTGCGCCGATGTTTAAAGCTTTTTCAAGTACGCCCCTTATCCTACTATTTCTATAAGTGTTTTGCCTCGAGTACTATAATTATAATAAAAATTATAATAAAGAAAGTCCCTTGAAGTATTAATATTAATAAAATAAGGCTTTAAATACGTCCTCGCAGATCTTTGGGTTGGGGGTAATTCTAAGAGGTGCGCCTACCATATGTTTTGTCTTAACAAATATGCGCCCTGCATAGCTCTTTATCGCGAGTTTGTGGTTGAATTATAAAAGGAAAGTACTGCTCTCTTAATTTACTTATAAAGCTCTATGAGTTCGATGCAAAGAGATTAGAGAAAAATAGGTTATTAAGCACACAGTATAAAATTAACTTAAATAAATGGAATTTTTCTAAAATATTCACTACTGTAAGCCCAAGGCCTAGAAGTGCATGAGTGTTTCTAAGCAGCCATGACTATACTATGTATTCTCAATTGGCCGGGTAAGACTAGATTTAAGAAATAAGCTATATACTATATAAACTTATGCTTTCTGTAATTGCATTTTGCACTAATAAAAGCGTGCGTTTGCTAACTCTTTTAGATTTTTTTTTTATAATGTTATTTTAAAAGAATTATTTATTAGATGGAGGTCCTTGGCACCCCTTATACTTTGCAAAAATAGGGCACTAAAATATACCTAAGTTTACGCAGAGAAGTTGCTGTCTAAGGAAACCCTGCTTTCCTAATAGGTTACTTATAGTATTAAATAATTCTATACTTTACGGGGCAGGGGGTACCACGCACGGACTTGAAAAGTCTTTAGTTATATAAATTTCTACGCGTTAGTACATTATCGCAAATAAATTATATTTCCAATATATTTCCAAATACCCACCACACGAAGAAGCACATAGCAATAGTACTTGTATTTTTTAAGTAAAGAGCTTGTTCTATAAGAGTTTAATATACTTGTGCAATAAAGAATATCTATAGATTATAATAAGGGAGCCCTCTAAGCAATTTGTAGGAAGCAGTCTATAAGGAGCCGAGCCTTGGCGTATTCTATAATTCACTAACGCATCATATCCATTTACTATAATCTATACTATAAAGTATAGATCTACTCTTGGTTAAGTATACAAGTAGTTGCGTAAAGAATTAAAAAGCTCAATCTACATAAGATAAGTTATAATAAGGGCTCCTATACTTTTTTACCTTACACCTCTTTCTAAATAAGACGGGAATCTAGTTTAATAAATGGCCTGCTTTAGTAGAATAAGCTATAGTGATAAGCCCCCTAACTGCTTTTATTTAAGGTTAGCTAAGTTTGTATATTACCGCTCCTTTATTGTAGATAACATATTGTGATAGTACACCACCCGCTGTTATATAAGTCACTTAAGTCACTAATATATTCTTGTTTATTTCTAAGAAATAGCCCTGCGCAAAGATTAAAGCCAAAAGACTTCTTGCAATATAGATTGCAATATAGAGCTTTGAGTTTAACAAGCAGTGACTAATGAAAAGAACTTATAAAAAAAGGAGATAAATCACGCCTAAAACACACGGGAAAGCTCTATCTAACTTAACTATAATATATTGGTAAGGTACCTACTAGTAACATGGCTCTCTAAAAGCGCTGCATACTCTCTCCTTGCCTAGAGTTAGTCCGCTACTGTAACTTATACCAAAAAATACAAGAAGGCTTTAAATGCAATATTTACTTAACAAGAATACGCGTTACTTAACTAGTCACAGGTATTATTTTCCTTCTTTCTTCATTTTGCAGAGATTTTTCCTTACATAAAAGTACCCTAGAGCTGGTCTCGGCGATCTTTTTAGATTTTACAAAAAAAGAAATTATCCGGCTTTCCCAGTACGCCTGAAGACAGGTTATAAATGTAAAGGCATATCTTTGTTGCATGGAAGACTTATAAAAGCCCTATATTCTCTAGATTTAACTAGTATAAATAGACTGCCCTGCCATGGCTTAAACACTGACTTGCTCTTTTCTATATTTGAATAATTCTTTTGTTTACTGCGGCAAGATATATTTACATACTAGGTATTATTTGGTACTTAGGCGGAGACTGCTGTTACAGGGGGAGGGGGTTTTTGTTATTTCATACTTAAAGAGAGTTAGGAAAGCTGCTACTTAAGGACTATGAATATAGAAGGAATTTTCTAGTGATTTCCTGTAGTAAACCATATTACCCTTTACCCAACTAAACTAATATAATAGAGGCATGACTGCTAGGCCTATATACTATACTCTACCGCGTATTTATTCTTAAAAGATTGTATCGGCCGGAGCTTTATTACTGAATGCTTTACTAAATAGTGGCAAGTACACGTTACTTAACTATATCGAATAACCCGCTTACCTAGGCGTAGGTTATTATACCTGACTACTTTAAGGGAATACTCTGACCAAGAGGTGCGCTTTATTTATATCTGCATGGTTTAGACTCACTGCCTAGACTACTCTCAAATTTATTTTAGCACTATAATTATCCCTTATAAATACTATAAAGTAAGAAATATATACCCCAAGTCTACAATAATACCTCTATACTATTTCTAGTTGTGTTACTCCTCTTTCCAGGTCCAGGGCGCATAAATATAAAATCTCTCTTTTGCGAAAGGGTATTTACCCCGATCGGCTAATCTTGATGAAGTCTCTATAAAGGGCAAGCGGGTAGCTAAACCCCTGGCATATATTAATAAAGCAAAACTGTACTACTTGTGCACAACGGGAGCTTCCTGCTCTATACCTTCTTTATAGGGTTAGTCCATTTCTGAGATAGCTAGATGTGACAGGTATAATTTCCTTGAGGTTTTTATGAATAAGCTCTGTCTCTTTCTTGGCGCTATAAAGAGCTGCTTTGTACTCGCGCAAATAATTCAGAATATATTCACTAAACTCTCTAAAGGGGTGCCCCTATACTAAGTTACTATAAGTGAGGCACACTAAACCAAGTTATAGTTTCATTACTTAACTTAATAAAATAGGGTGTGTAGTGGTGTTAAGCATGTAATAAAACTATGGGCAAGGAATTATTTACTTGTCCTGAACTACTTAAAGAAAGGCGCTTGAAGCACTATTTCCTTACTAGCCAATATAGTTTGCAGCTGTTTCCAGTAAATTTTATTTTATATAGCACGGGACCCTTCTTAGAGTACGCACAATAGATGCATTTATATTTTTACCTTTTAAGAGAGTGGGAATTATAACTTATCGAACTGTCCCTTACTTGTTTTCTCTAAGTGCTTAAGCAATAGAAATATGTGTTAATCTAGTTTATATTCAAGCTTTTAAGAGTCAGCGCGTATCACCTTTACAAAAGGGTAGTTGTATAATACTTTGGTAATAATTCCTTAAGAAATAGAACCTCTCACCAGAAGAATTACCCCCCCCTTTGCACATAGAGAAGACGGGTCATTTTTTGGTACTCAACTAAAGTATACACCCTTTATTATAGTATTATAGTCAGAGCACTGCCCTTTAGTAACTTCAATAAATCTAGTTATTAGTTCAAGTAAGCTCCGCTTTTTATTAAGCTATCTTACTGGCGGCCCTTCAAGATATTAATTATTGATAGCGCAAGCAACTGTATTTATAATAAAGCAGATATAGGTCAACAAAGAAGTTACTTATATAGAAGGGCGTGAGAGCTCTCTAAAGACTGCTTGTTAATTATGGAACAAAACAACTAGTACATAAAGGCAAGTGTGTATACCAGTTTACCTTGTAGTATAGTACCATTAATAGCTCTAGGATGCAACTTAAATTATGCTTTTATAGTAGTGCAGTCTTATCAATAACAAGTATATAAAATAGTATAGGCGGCGCATTATTACTACAAGGCTTCTATAAAGAAGTGACCGGGTAATAAGGCATGAGTATAAGTAGGAGTTACCTTTCCTTTCACGAGTAATAAGGCGCGCGGGCACACAGCAAACTGCAGTTAGCCCTATAAATCGTAGATAATAGCAGTAGCATGCTCTAAACCATGAGGGATTAAGCTTTCTTAATATAATGGTGGTCCCTTCTAAAATCTAGGAATGCAGTTAATAAATGATATAATTAAAGTATACTATATTCTTCCCTTTTTCTTTAGCAGTAAAAAAAAATAAAAGCGCCTGGATTTAGATTTAACTTTGCAACAAACAAGTATTTCTTAATCAACCACCCTGGCCAGCCCTCCCTGGCGGCTAGAGTACAGTTGCTATTTCACTATTTACTAGGGGCATTTATACAATGCACCACAAAATAATAATACAATATCTCTTAATAAAGTACAAAGTTGTTTCAAGTTTTCTTAGAAGTACACATTTTCGGTTAGTTATATATTAGTTATATAAAATATATAAAAAGGTTGGGTATAGTATAGGGGACAGGGCCTAATTATAATATTATAATATGTGCCTTCTTTTCCAAGTGCAAGACCCGAAAGAGTACTTATATAAATAAACTAAGCGCTATAGCATAAGCAGTATAGCCTCCTTTAAGCACTAAATACAGCTAACTTTGTTCCTCAAGACATAATTAATAGGTTCTTATGCATGAATAAATTTAAATTATAGTATTATTTGCTTTTACAGCTTTGTGCTACAATAACTATGACGGGCTTTATACCAACCTTCGCAGCCAGGAAGTTACTTATATTTGTAATTGTGAACCTTTAGTATTATCTATGCAGCATTATAGGATAAAATATCTCCCTTAGTAGGCCCATACCATTTTCAGTATGGGGCTTTATTATAAGCCCTGGCCCCAAGTAAGTTAGCCCTAGTTATAATTATAGTTATTATAAATTAATAAATAATTACCACTTATAGTAGCTATGCGCGAGTTACTGTACAATTAACCGGAGTAAATTTATAGGCATAGAGACAATTTACCTCTTTTTACTAGAGGGTATTATAAAAGCTTTGCTAGTACAATCGTTTTAAATATATTAGGTATTACATGTAAGGCTGTAGGTAGCGTTTGATGAAAAACCAGAAATATGTGGAGTGGATGTGATCTTTGTTAGATTAACCCTTAGTTCGAATCCTTATTTAGCGTAGAGTTTCTAAGAAAATTACTTGATAGTACTATAGCATATAGTTAGAGAAGTGCGCCTTTACATAGAACGAAGAAGATATAAAATATAAGAAGGTTTAGTAATTTCTAACCCAATAGCCTTAAAAGTATAATAACACGGAAGTACTCAATTACGTATTTCTTTAATAAAAGCTTGCGCTCTTTAGCATCTTTTAATTTTGTTTGGGGTAGAATTACTTCGCAAGGTTAAGTACTATAATAAAAAATAAAATGTCTTAAATAGGTATCTGCGCTTTAAGTAGAATTTCCTATGTTGCCCTTTAAATAAACAAGTCCTGCCCCTTTATAAAATAAAATCCATTCCTTAGGGTAGGGGTCTCTTTCCTTGCGCAAGGAAAATTTAGTTATTAGGATTATTTGCTTAGAGCAATAACTTTGTTGCTAGTAGGTAGCTTTGGTAAGTCATTATTTTAAGGTATAAGCTTGCGGTACTTGGCAATATTAAATTATAAATAGAGCGCACCCTTTTCTGTGTGATCCGGCAATTCTAGTAATAAATTCTAAAATAATTCTTTAAGGTAAACTAGTGTAAAATACAAAGGTGCTCTCTTATCAGGTGTAGGTAATGACTATCTCAGCTATAAATTTATATTATATTAAGCTAAAAGTACTCGCCATGTTCCAGAAACAGATGCACCAAAGTAGATTTACCAAGAGGCTGATACAATTTCATATTTCCGTAGCATACAGGATTAGTAGGGAAACAACTAAGAATACTGTGATTAATTTCTCCATTTTAAAGATCTTGGCGTGCCTAATAATTAGTCTTTTCTTAGGTACTTCAAAAATATAAATATAAAGAGGGCCTGGCTGTTCTAACAGATTAAAGAAAAATAAACTAGGGGGGTGTGCTTAACTCTATATAGTCCGGTGTATTATAACCTTTTTCTAATAATAATATATTTGCTTGTACGCCTTTGCCTAAAATATTTTTGGTAGAGGTAGCTCAAGTATAATTGGAGGTACTTTACTGATATATTTTACCGATATATTCTATTCTATACTATATGCGCAAAATATTTAATATTTATGTGAATTATGTGAAATAAGCGCTTTTTTACTGTAGCAAGGTAATGCACTGTAACATATAAAAGAATCTAAAAAGTAAACACTTAGCAATCGCACTAGAAGCTGGAAGAAAAAATGAACCTTTATTAAACAGTTCCAGGAAGAGAAGGTATCTTATAAGTGCGCCTATGTAATTTACTATTACCTTGCTTATTTATGGGCCTAAGCTCACTAGAATATCTGGGTATTACACTTGTTGTTCTAGATAGCCCTATTTCCAGAAGCAATAACTGCCAGCTATTACCATACCCTAAGACAGGTTCCAATAAGAATAGTTGATATAGTTTAATAAGGCATATAGAGAATAAAGGGGGGTTAGCTTATACAGCCTTCACAAAGATCGTTGCTTTAAAATAGGGGTATTTGGGGCAAGGTAGCAAGCAATTTCATGTTTAAGTATCTTTATGTAAGAAGAAGAAGGAAAGCACTAGTCACTTGCTATTATTACTTGGTGTCTCTGTTATATAGATAAAAGAACATATCAGTAGTCCCTTATCAAGTTCTAGATCTTACGTAACTAAAAGAGCTGTATTCTGAGCCTTTAAATTTTAAATTAAATATAGTAAGTCCTTATATATATTCTTAATATTCTTACCAACGGTGCCTGTAATATTAACAAACTTAAGGGTTAAAACAAAGGATTCTCTATTCATTTAGTACTCTTTTCCTATATTTATTGCTGATTTAAATGATTCCTGTACATATAAAGTCAATATCTAAAATGGCTTCTAGCGCCAACAATTAATTACGGAATATAAAGCACTATAAGAAAAACTTGCCCTCTGTCACAGTCCAAAGAAAAGAAAGCGCTACGGCAAAGCTACAAGTATACTAAGAAGGCGTTATTAGGCGTATCATATTTTATATTAAATGAGCCTTGTCCAAATAAGAGGAGTTGTACGTCAAAAAAAAGTAACATATGTATGTCGCGGCTGTCAGAGCATGTACTATACATGACTAGAATATGCAAACAGGCACATTATAGAATAGAAAGAAGGGCTTCTTCTAATTAGTAATATCTTATATAATTTCACAACAAATAGAAATAGTCTTTGTGTTACTGCTTGGGTGCGCGCTTTAGATGAATATTGGAATAATATTTAATTACTCTTTATGCTTTCCTTACTAGAAGTGATAGTTACGTTGCTTGATTAAGCAGCATCTTATTAATAAATTAATAAATATCCATTAGCAGGGAGCACATCTAGTTCAAAGATTATACTTTCGTTACCTCATAATATCCCAACAATGTGGTAGCATAGTACCTATCTTTCTAAGGAGTTTATCTTGTTCTTTTTTTTTTAAGGGACTCTGTCTTAACAAGTTTCCTAAGAGAGCACCCACTATATATGGAATTACACAAATTATGCCCTACTATGTTTGTTAATAAGAGACTGTTGTTATATCCAAATAGCATACCCAGCTAAATAAGTAGGATAAAGTGCGAGTAGCGTGAGTATCTATTTATAGAGTTATAAGATTATAAGATTAGTCCTTTTAGCTAGTTGTTATTTAATAAAATTTAATAAAGATTACTAGGATACTCAAAAGTTGAGAGCATGCGTTGCTATAAGATATTCCTTTCTTTTATCTTAAAATTCTCTTGAATGAAATAAATAAGGTATAGATTAGTATAAGCACCTAGCAGATTCAAATAATCAGAAACCTAAAAATTCAAGAGGGATAAAAAATATGTACCTTTTCTCTAAGTTACATGATTTTAAGAACATAAGCTTGCGCATAAATAATTATAAGCCTTCAAACATGTGTTTCTTAACTGAATTTGCCCTATTTAAATTTTTCTTTAAAAGCGTTTCTTTAATACACAAGAATGCGCTTAGGGTTGGTTGGCTTTATTTCATATTTTACAAAATAACGCATCTAATTAGTCTCTCTGCCCACTTTACCCATATATTTAACTTGAGCAAAAGCAAGAAGTACTCCTTTATTATTAGATAATTCAAGGTACACATAAAGGTATTTATTATCTCTATTTACTAAAGACTTATCGATTGATGCCAACAACTTATGTAACAACGCGCCGAGAAGCGTACCTTTATATGCTTTATAAAATATGTACCTCTTAGAATTTGTGTATAGGACCTTTGCGCCGGCATTTGGAAATCTTGGTTTATACTTTAAAATATATCTTATAGCACTATTTATAGATCATAGCGGATAAGAAAACTTTCCTTAGGGAAGATTAAATAATAATTTCATGTATATACTTACTACAAAATAAAGTAAGACACATAACTCTCTAATAAAAGTACTTAAAGCCGACGCCATGTAATAGGGGCTACCAGTTCTATTTTGTTATCAAGACATAAACATAATCCTAGCATATGTCTATATAACATAGTTTTTATTAATAACTATGCACATTTTGTCTTTATCCTTGAAAGAGAAAGAGCGTGATGAGTGTTTAAAGCTCTTTTAGCGACTCGTGCCCTTCTTCTAAATAACTTGATTATAGATGGAAGCCTTATATGTATGTATGTATGATCATATTTGCTTATTTGCTTAATAGAAGTTTGCACTACCCAATACTCCTGAGGGAATTTTTTTATTATGGCCCCGCTTTTTGAAATGTTTTATACTAATAGAAATGCATTCTCTGCTCGTGTTAGTGCTAATTCTTAAAGTTGATTTTATGTGAAATATTTACACCTTTTGCTTGACCTTTCTCTAATATACCTAGCTACAAGTTAGAAGGACCTTACATTACTAAGTTGTGCCCTACAAAACTTCTGTTATTAAAGCCCTATATCTAGAATTATTTAAAAGTGCTCTTTTCTTTATCAAATGCAGTTATATACACCTTCGCCGGCATACATAATAGGCAGTTACTTGTCTTAAAAAAGATTAGAATATAGTCTTATAATATAGTCCATGTTACTAGATCAAAGCGTAGTACGAGGCATCTGTACCTCTTTTCTTTTTGTAAGTTTGTAAATAAGCATATATCTTAATAAGTAAACCAGACGTGTACTCAAGCCAAGGACTTTATATTATCTAAGGTGCTACCCATTTCCATAAGCTTTAGTAGAAGTAAGTAGGGGCTTCTTATATTTCTCTACATCATAGATCAGTGTAATATTTTATTTATAACTCTTCGTGATAGATTAATTCATGTATATCTATCCATAGAATTGTTTGCCGGGTGTTATAGACCTATTTTTTGTCAATAACTTAACTTATAGTTTTGGGCTAAAAGTTGTCTTAACAGTATTCTCTAAAAGCCCTTTCCTGCCTGGTTAAAGTGTGTACTACGGTAGGTATACTTCTCTATAATTACCAAATTAGGGGCTTGTGTTTATTAGCAAAGCACCTTTATTATGTACTTAATTCTACTTGATGAAATAGAATTGCCCTGTTCTAGAGCCAAATTAATGGTGTATTTTCTAGAACAATGAAGTATTCCTTACCCGCTTAATAAAATACTTTGTCCCTTTATATTTTGTATCTTATGTATACATACCAAGAGCTTCTGTACTTTAATATTTGGCAACTTGTACTCTTCAGTAGCGCTTTCTAGTTTTTTGCCTTCTAAGCATAGCTCTAATATTAGTTTAAAATAAAATACCAGGAAAACGCTAAAGAGAAGATATAGTAAAGAAGGACTCCGCGCATTAACGCAGAAGTAAGGTGCATTCCTAGAGCCCACTATACCTAGTAACTCTAGATTAAATAATTTAAGATATAACTAAGAGAATGCTGTTACCCTTAAGTACTAATTCTTGGGAATGAAGGCAGGGAGTACTCTACTAACATATTTCTTTAATAACCCTTTGCGTTTACTACCACTTTAGGATGATTTTGACCTATTTTCATTTTGCAGAGGTTCTTTATTATACAAGAGCGGGTAGGGTCGGTCCCAGTGATCTTTCATTTCTACATATTTGGCCAGTTGAGTTAGGGAAGTTATTTACTTTAGTTCAACAACTGGCAGGCATTGATATTTGGTAACCGGCGTAACACGTAATAATAATTATAGATAGTTTATATAAGGAAGGTGAGCTTTAATAGAGATATAGATATGTCTTAGGCGGGGGGGGGGGGGGAAAAACTTTTAAAAA
>JAYMST010000022.1:0-27200 GCA_036897805.1 Plantago tenuiflora | reverse complement strand
TCCGCGATTTTCTTTCGAGGCTGATTGCACGGTTTGCGAAATGTCTTCTTTTAGACTTACGAGTATACTACTGGTTGTAGTGCTTGTTTTTCACGAAAAATCACACTATTTTGGTGGTTTTACCATGGAGAAATCCCCGAATATAGGTCAAAAAAATCAACGAAAATTTTTTTTGAAAAATTTGCGCAAAATCGTTAAAATGTCGGTTAAAAATCGGATCAAATTTCGTAAAATTCTGACCCTCCGAAGATTTTACCTGAGATCGACCCAAGACTTTTCAGTGATACCAAACACTGCGTCCAGAGGGGTTAAATCGAATTTAAATGAACGTTTCAGACCCCGTGGGTGAGGTTTTTTTTTATCGTTAAAACCTATTTTCAGGCGTTTTTTATTAACAAATCTGCACCCCCATCTTGCTCTCGTGATTGTTGTCACTGAAGTTACGTTGAATGCTGCTGTGTTCCCCTGTCAGGATTGTAGGGCTTTTCTAAAACTTACCTACTATCAGTTTTCTCGGAGCCTACCTAATGGCTAGGGCCTTTTCCCAAAGCATGCGCATAATTTATTATACTATATAAATAATACTAAAACTATAGACGAGCTCCTTGTACAAAAGGGTTCCTATAAGTCTAGTACTTGGGCATTTCTCTTAGGTGCTCATATCATATAATAAAGAGTATTCCAGAGGTGTAAACAATGACTGTTTCCTCTTTTGACAGCAGTCTCCTCTAGTAAATAACTAGAGATATGTATCATTCTTAAGGCAGTATTATTTCTTATTTGCATTTCCAAATATATTTACCAGGATATCCAAGCATACTAGACGCTCCCTTTACAGTTAGTGAGCGCTTCTTCTTTGAGCTTTTAGTTTTACTTTCATTGTTCTTTACCTTTCTTCAAGGACTTTACTTTATGCACTAAGATGGGAACCCTATACGGCGGAGTTATTTATCACCTACATTCTGTATTACTCGCACCTAACAAAAGGTATGCCTCTCCCTCATGCTTAGAGGCAAATTAAAATTGTAAGTGTAGGCTACAGTATTTATTTGCATAAATTAAACCCTTAGTCCCTTAGTATCTTAGTATAATAATACCTAAAGCCGCTATTGACCTTACTTGGGCTAGAAAACATAATAATACTCTTTTGAAATATCTTAAAGCTATATTTTGGAAGTGAGGCATACCTAACAGTAATTGGTAAGGGCCTAAGCCCTTAACCTTAAACAAGCCAATTAAGCTGAGGCTATATAAAGCGAGCGCATAAAGACAGGTAAGGGGCTTTATTTATGAAAAAAATAAATAATAAATAGAATAATAATAATTAAAGTAGCTTCAGATTATTTCTATTATATTCATCTACACATAGTATGTTTAACTCTAGTAAAAGGTGCAGTTTTATTTTTGTTATAGTACCGAGTCGGTCCTAGTTAAACCACGCAGCACCCTTTTCTATTGATGACCTGCCTCAAGACTGCCATGGGCCGGGTTAATTCACTTTTATGGCATAGAGTATACTCTAACTTACTCAAGTGGTAAAGCATAAATAATCAATTAGTGCCCCGTTGCTCTGCGCAAAACCTATAAAACGAAGCTACTGAAGTCTGTATAACAAGTAATTAAGTGGTTCCTTTTATTAAGGAGTGATTTGTAGCTAACTTATAATATTTGGGGTCCTTAAGTCAGCAGTTACTTTTTCTAAATTTTATTATGGTAATTCATAACGTTGTAACAAGCCTTTACTTCAGAGAAAGTACTATTAGTTACTCATAAGATACAAGCTCTATAGGGGCAATAAATAAAATAGAAATAGCATAATATAATCGAGTTTTCGCCTTAAGTCAGAGGGCCCTGCCACATACATAATATATAACTTTAATTTAATATAATAATTTACCACATAAAAGAGTAATTTCTCCGTACCCGAGATCTACTCAATTAAGATATTTTACAAGCACATAATCAAAGAAGAAATAATTACAAGAGTACTTAAGTTTACAGGAAGAAAAAATTTTTAGAAGAGGTATTTAAACTCTCGACTTATTTGCTTAACTTAATATAGCTTTATAGGTTTAGGCAGGAAGATAATAGGCAGTTTTCATGCTTGCACACACACACCCATTATTCATATAAGTAAAGTAAGTAGTATAAGTATACACAAGTGGAGGCAAAGGAATAAGAAGCATTCTATATTGTATGATAACTCATCAAGTAATTATGAAATAACCTATGGTAAATTAAAGGCGTGCGCTACCAAAGTGATCAAGCCTATCTCTCTTTCTTAAGGCTTATGTATATCTGCCCTACTTGGTAAAAAGGATTGCTAGTTTAAGGGCTTTACTTATAATTTTATACTTAGGGGTTTCTTAAGCTTGCGTAGAGCTCCGTCTTAAAAAAAAAAAGTTGCACAGGGATCTTCCTTCTTTTCTCTGTAAAGTAACATATAAACTTTAGTTCACAGGCGTCAATAGGTATAATTCATTATAGTAAATGCTCGGAAGTACATTTTAATTAAATACTTTTCTTAGACTTAAGAGAGAGGTGCACCTATCCATTATAGCAGTTATTTTACTATAATATAAAGATATAGGCCATAGGTGAAGATACTTATGCACCCAAACAGGTAAGAAGAAAAGGGCTCTTGTCATGGCAAGTCGGCGGCATGCTTTATATTTATACTTTGGTACGTAGACTAGTTTCTCTGAGATAATTCAGCGTACCTTGTACTTGTATTAGAGTCAGAAGGACTTTATTATATCTATAGTGAGGGCATTTACACTTTATAAAAATATATACTACTAAAATATATTACCTAGAAAAGGCTTAAGTATTTGCCCTGTTAGCTAGGGAAGAATTGGTTTTTCGCTATTCACTATAAAGAAGAACTCTTATATTACTCCTAAAGAGAGGCCTTGTAATATTCTATAAAATCTATAAAAGTACCTCATTAATTATATCTTGGAGTTACCTAGCCCTTACATTTGAATTAAGGGAATATAAAACAATGCTTGCTTGTCCATAAAATAAAGGCCCTATTGTCTTTGATCAGCTCTGGTTTTGTAGCCAAATGTATTTAGTTGTGTTCTTGCCATTGTCTAGTGATACGCTGTATATTACTACCAAAATTGCCCCCTTTTTAGGTGCTTAGAAAATACTCCATCATAAGAGTGCTCGGTCCTTTCAAGTAGCTATAGATAGAACACGCTTTAACAATCTCATAGAGAAGGGATACGTATATATAGAATATATTATGAAGGAAAGTTGCCGGGAAAGAACGCCCCAATTACTGAATCAATTAAAATTAAATTGGATTTATTACTATGCATACAAAGACTGTAGCGGCATTGGCTTGGGCTTAAGACAAATAAATAGCGAATACCGCCCCCTCCTTAACGCTAGATATAATTCTATTTAGTACTTGAGTAATAGGCCTTTGTCTTGTACTTTTACCTATTTTGCTAGGTCCTTAATAACCGAGGGGATACTGTAGAAGAGAGCTGCGCAAATCATATATCAGTACTTAAGAGCCTTATTTTAGTTGGTGAGTAGTTACACAAATAGCTCATAGTAGTATGTATATCTAAGGGATAATGTCCTATAAAAGTGGTAGTAAAGACCCTAGGTAGAAGGATATCTTAACTCTTCAAGACCGCAAAGATTTTTGTTTATAAATAGTGGGGCAGATTCCTTTTTACTAGATAACAACTAGTCATGTAACATGTAAAGTGCAGGATTTCCTTAAGTAAAAATCTTCATTATATGGTCAAGCCGCATTTCTCTAGCGCTAATAGATTCTACAATTTAGCATATTAAAGTATGAATTGCGTATCTCTATAAAGTGTACTCACATAACGGTGCTGGCGAGGGAGTAACTGCTTTACTTTTAACTATTATATTTAGTAAAGGGTCCTATTTTAACTTGTACTTAGTTGTAAATTAGTCAATGCTAAGCCCTTCCCCAAGAGTGTATTACGCTATGTTAATTCTATTACTATATACTCTATTTGGTTTGCTAAAGTATACTTTGTGAGCATTTACCCTCTCTTCTCACCACCAGCAATAAGTCCAATATTTTATAAGTAATTCCTTGTGCATTAAATTAAATTATAAAAGCAGGTTAGTGCAAGACAAAAGAGAAATAGATATATATAAAGATATAAAGTAGGGGCCTTTCTATATCTATATTTAGCCATAATTGTATCTAAGCTAAAGTACAAGCTGTCTTGCTTATGCAAATGCTAGTATTTTAACACAACAAAGTGAATATAGGGCAGAGCTATAGAATAAGTATACTTTGCTAAAGGGGGTGGGGCAGTTCCCGTGAGTTTACTATAAGGCGCTAACTTAAACACACAAAGGCTATGGGTACTTTAAGAAGAAAAA
Source organism: Plantago tenuiflora (assembly GCA_036897805.1). Taxonomy (NCBI): domain Eukaryota; kingdom Viridiplantae; phylum Streptophyta; class Magnoliopsida; order Lamiales; family Plantaginaceae; genus Plantago; species Plantago tenuiflora. The sequence goes on along the minus strand of JAYMST010000022.1, from coordinate 22,817 downwards.
AATACCCTTAGCTTTTACTTTTTATTAATTTTATTTGTCACTGATAGGGACTTCATTACTATAGAATTATACTTTAAGAAATAACTCCTTACGCATAATAAGCCGCGGTGCATGTGTTACCTAAATAAAGGCTCTTCTTATATAGAGAATAGTAGTGGACTAAGGAGATAAGAAATCAAGGCTTTGCACTTTATCTAGGGAGCATGCATTAAACAAGTCGCGGGAACACTCTCTAACAAAATAAATAAGAAATAGTAGCATTATTATTAATTATTATTATAAGAATTATAAGAAACGCAGTCTTAACAAGCCGGCAAGGACTTAAAGTACTCATATAGTTATAGCTCCTCTCTTTAGAAAAAGTAAAGAAGAAAGTAACCTAATATTCTCTAGGCAGTTAACAAAGGTTTAATTAATTAAGTTAGTGACTTGTCTCGTGACTATGGGTTCCCCTAAAACTGGGCTAGCATTAAGGCTTGGTTATACTCCTGCGCGTTTACTTAATAGACTAAAGGGCTCGGGTGGGAAAAACTGTACTATATACGCTGTAGTATATACCTTGCTTGCATTTTACTATAAGAATACTCTTGGGGGGCATACTACAACTAGCTTGCCCTAATATAAGAATTCGGCTAATTTGCTTCTTAGCTAGCCGAAAAGCAGAGGACTTTATGTGTACCTATTCACTTCGGCATCTTTTAACCCAAGCTTTACTTATTAACTATGTTATAGACTGCCCAATATACAATATATCTAAAGTCATTCTTGGAGCACCCAAGCGGCCTTGACCTATTGCTTTGTGTAAGTAGGGGCTTATACTATGTATTCCTAAAGATCAGGTAAGTAGGTAATAGTTCAGTACTATATTATTTAATGCCAATAGTGTGCTGGGATTGCGAAGAAGTCAGAATAATAATTAGCCACCGCTAGTGGTATTTGCTGGGGAGCTATGGCCTAAAGCAAGAGTATTTTTTTTAGAAAAAGCCGGCCAGGAAGAGCCCATAATATAAGTTAGTAGTTTGCTAAAGGCGTACCTTATAAATGAAATAACTCAATTTTGTGTATATAAAGTTAGTACGCTTATTATATACTAGTAGTAAAGAACTCTTATAGCTGTTAGATGTGCCCCCTTTAGTCTATAAAGTCTATTAATATGCTTTGCCTGAAAATCCAAGAAATACTGCTTAAAAAGACAGTGCTGTATACATATACTTTACTAATAAAGGAAGTGGTTGCCCGAGGAAAAAGGGAGTGGAAGCTCAGATAGAATACTTTTAATAGATTTTACAAGCAAGGAAGAAAATAAATTGTCCCCTTACGATTACAGAGGCTCGTCGTCAGGTGGTAAGCAGAAGCACATACATCTTTTATAAAAGGCTTTATCAATTTAAGCACCTCTCGCATTTATTGAACATTTAGGAAAGATGATTATTTTGTTGCTCCAGTAAACTATTTTCTCATTAAATTAAGACAAGGCCTGCTTGCCTTATTTATTATTTATATAATATAGACCTTATCCGGATCCTTACCTACTATAAAGTTGGCGGAAAAGAGAAAGAGATAGCTGCTTTTCCTTATAAAATACATACTACATAAATGGATTGCTCCCTTAGGCAAGCTTCCAGAAGTTTATTTTGTTATTTAGAAGACTCCTCTTTGCAAGAGTATATAAATGAAATTAATTCACTTAATTAGTCTAAACCTATAAACAGAAGGAGAAACACCTTTTATCTATTACTATTAACTACTTTAAGCGAACTCTAGACAGGCTTTGCCATATAGCACAAACCTACTTCTACTTAAGCAGCATTTATTTTTCTTTTCTAAGCGCTCTACACTGAATACTTTTGTATCTAAGCAAAGCTAGGATCTATACCCTAAGAGGAAGCCTGCATGCTCCAGTTAGTATTTTATTTTTATATTACAATATTACACCCACCCCCTTGCACAATGAGCTTCATCTATGATCTTATAGAAAATATTAGAGCTTGGACTTTAAAAATAAGCTATTACTAAAGGCTATAGAGTAAAAGGGTTCTTGACTATAAAATATTTCGCTTTGTATAGCATGTGAACTGCCTAATTATCTAAGGACTAGCCTTGTTTCTCTATTTCTAATGCTAGTTTTAAGTTTAAGGTTGCCTAGGAGTTTATATACTACCATTTACTTAATACAACTACTAAGGCGCGGGGTGCAGTATTGCTATGTAGTTACAGAAATATCTTATACGCCTATTAAGCTGTACGTTGTAGGCTCCCCATTACTATGTCTGTGTCTTTTGTATCAAATAGAGGCCCTGCTTGCTCAAATTTTTTTTTACTAGAAAATTATTGTCACCTTAAAAGAACCATGCCTGCTTGAGAGATTGCTCGATAAACTGTGAGATATAGCAAAAAGGAGTACGTTGCATAAACATGTCTTATACGACTTCTAAGCGTGTAGGGTACTATATAGCCTCTTGCCTAGATTCAATTCTATTATGTCCTCTCGAATTATATTATGAGCCTCTTCGCCTTCAGTTGGCAGTTACAAATATTTGATGTAAAAGTATAATAACCTAATAAATTATTCCGGTATTATTGAGAAAGTACTTTGCTAGGTAGAGCTCTTTCCTGTTAGTCTACTGTAGTTAGAGAGGAGATATCTTATATAGCTATTATATATGTCCTGTAATTTTAAAATGTGAGCAAACACACGCTGTCTTTGGGGAGTCCCTATAATCTATATTTTTATTTAGGTTTAGGCTTACGAGGCAAAACTATTTTTAGGAAAGGCACCCTTTTTATTTTATTTGCCCCTGCCCAAGAGGGAGGCTCTAAGTACTATAGTTTATTACTTGACACTAATTAGTGACTGCATTAAAGAATTTTGGTCTCTTAAAGGAAAGGATCATTATGCAGTACACTATATGGCCAGACATATCATCTCGAGCTCTATATACCAGAAGCCCGCAAGGTATTTCCCTAATAATTTATAACTCAAGTTTAAAGGCATGAAATAGCTTTCCCTAAAATATGTAATGGCAGCTGTTAGTGTTAGTAAAGAGAATCCACAAATGTATGCCTTGCTTAGTTTATAAAATACCCACAACTAAACTATATAAGAGGCTATTCCTGAGCCTACCGCGAATACGTATTGACCTATTAGTGTTTATTATAACAAGAAGGAAAGTAGGAAAACCCCAAACTTATTAAGCTTAGCAGTTGTAAGTACGTAGTTAAGCCACTTGCTATAATCTAGTAGGTAAATCTCTATAAGAGGTAAGAGCTTAAGCCTGTCACAGGTGGGCCCTAGTTTTCTTCTATAAATTCTAGAATATATTCTAGGAATAACAGCCCTGCACCCCGCGCCTAAAAATAAAATAATGCGTTTTAACTTATATCTACCTTACTTCTTTAGTCGTTTATTTCCTTGGTTATATTCATTTTCATTTGTGCCAGCAACTTTTTTGTACTCTGCATAGTCTAAGCTATTTAAAAGCCTATAGTAACGCAAGTCCTAATAAAGCAAGTAAATCATTCTGCGAGAACACTAGCGCCAAGGGTTTTATATTTTATAGGCATATAGCAAAAAAAATTTATTATATTAAGTTATGTAGTAAGCAAGATCAGTTCTACCAACAAGCGAGAACCCTTAGTTTAATCTCTTTCTCCAAGTTATACACTCTTTTCATTCCTCTTCGGTCTGTAACAAGCGTAATTTAACAGCCTAATTGAGGTGTACTTCTTTTAAGGGAATACTCAAGATTAAAGGAAAGATAAAAGCCCCCTTTGTTTGGCGAAAGATAAGCTCTTGTACGCACCGAATTATAGAATATATAGGTAATGCCCTTTGTGATAGTTATGACTTGTATTGGCCCTATAAATTCTATTATTTTTTAGCAAGGCGCAGGCAGTCTTAAGCATTATTCCATGTATAAAATTCAACTATAAGGCCTAGGACGAAAGGATAACATAAAAGGCGCTTTTTTTAGACTTATATTATATAGGAAATTGCTAGTGAGTAGTAAGGAGTGCACTCTTTGTATAAATACCTCACGTGGGTGCTTGGGCAGCTAAAAATCTACTTCTTTAAGTAGGGGTTTTATAGAGTATATAATTGCCCACGACCAATTTACAATGTGCTCTTCCTAAAGCTGCGCTGGCTTAGTGCTCTACCTAGTGCCTACTCTTAAGGATACTTTATGTTTAGATTTGCCTCAAACTGATAGCTTGCATTTTTGTAGAAAAGGGAATATGCTATAACAACATAAAAACTAGTATAGAAATAAATGGAAGTACTAATAAGTAGAGTATACGGCGCGATTCCGCAAAACATGTACCTGCTTCGAACGAAATTGGACAATACTCTCTACCCATAAAAAAAGTACAAGATGTAATAATAGTTTCATTTTTAAACAAATAAGTATGGAATTTACTTAAATTTAAAGAACAAGTCATGTTAAAATGTAAACGTAGCAAATTCCCTATAAGGACTAGAAAAGGAACATGTTTATTAGGGAAATACGGCGGCGGAGTCTTTCACTTTTATAAAGTACTAAATATCCAAGGAACGTACTAAGCCTGTAAGTAAACCAGTGTTTGTACCAGTTAAGAATATCTTGGATAATACTAGGGCTGTGCCCACGCATAGAATTGCTTAGGGCTATTTACCCTTTAACTTAATTTGAAAAGAGAAAACGCAGCTATAGGCTAATACATTTGTTGCGCCGTTGCGCCAGGGCTTGGGGAAGTAGTGTACCTTAATTTATTTCTAGAACTATCAGAGTTGTGTGCGTATAAACACTCATTTATTAAACTAGAGTTAGATAGAGGGTGCTTTATTTCTTAATATACTTTGTTGTTATAATCTATAATCATAGTAAGGCTTCTTTTCCAATTATACTAATTATAATATAAAAAGGGCACATATATTCTCAAAGGCTGGCAGAAAATAATATAGCAAGTACACCGGATTACATGTAGCAAACTCCGAGCTAAGTACTTGAGGTGTACAAGGAAATTTCCAGCTGTAGTGGCACCTATCTCTAATATTGGGGAGGATTTATGGTTATTGCATGTATGAAAACATCAGTTCTCTCTTATCTTACTACAAGGCTGATAATACTTAACAGCATTTAAAGCTTTTAGTAATACACAAACAACATAAAGCATTGCTTGGAGCTCCCTGCCCTATAGCTATCAGCTACTATCGGTGAAATTGAACTACTGTTAACAGACTATATTTCATAACTAACTAGACCATAACTAAAAGGAAAGGATCTTTATGGCTTAAAGTATGGTGGCATAACAATAAGTAAGATAGGCTGGCACTAGTTTATACATGACAAGTTTTACACCTTTGCTATAGGAAATGCACCCAGTCTTTTATGGTTAGTCTCTTTTTTTATAAGGGCTTGGCGGGTGCTAAAGTCTGGGCTTGAGTCTAAAAGGAAACGCAGGGTGCTTATAAAGGAAATAACTTAGACTACGAGGGTCTATTTTATGGAAGTATGAGGCCCTATATTTCAAGACATTACTGCATTACCTAGGAAAGAAATAGGACTACCTATAAAAAGATGCCCATAATTGTAATACTTAAATAGAAGCTCATGTTATGGTAAAATAGCGAACTATATCTGCGCACAAAGACTAACACGGGCTGCATATTATTAATACAGGATGCACGGAAAGGGCAGGATATCAAATCACTCGCAAGGCCTAGAAAATGCAAGAGTTTATATGGCAAATATGGTACTTGAGTACTTCCCGTTATAACTAAGTTATTTAAGATAAGTTATTTAAGACAATTACAAGCTATATGCGTGTTAGTTCCCTTTCTTTAATGCTATAAATTAACTATTATGCGAAACTTTGGGTGTGCTACGTACTCTTGCCTAGCCTATTTAATAACCAATTTTTAACTTTTCTTTTGCAACTATAATACTCTTGCACTTGACATAGAATATCTGGATAGGGCCATTTAATTTAAATATTACAGGCGCCTTGATTTAATTGCTAGACATTCGTTGCACTGCTTTATCATAGAATTTAAGGGAAATTTATTTAATTTAAATAATTTGGCAAAGGGCCCTATGTTACACACACTGCCAAGAAGGAATACCAAGCCACATGTTATTAGGTTAGTTTAAGGGCAAATCGCTCTTTACAAAAGGGTAATTTATCTTTATACCCTGTTTACTTTATTACTTTAACTTATATATTTGTGCTATGAGAAATAGGAATGTCTTGAATATCCGCCCTTCGGAGATAGTTATGCTGCTATGTATAATGTTTTTGCACGCTAGGCTTTGAAATGAAAAAGAAAATACTATAAAGCAAGGTGCCACTTACTACGCCAAATAAATTAGAGTTGAATTATAGAGAACTAGTGCACTTTTTGAATGCCTTTTTGCAAATATACAATAAGTAATTGCCCTTATTGCCCTTAATAAACCCCAGGCGCCTCTAAAATAAATTCATAAAGTAGCCTGGACAATACCCAAAGCATTCTCAAAAAAAGCTCCATTTGGGTGCCCCCTAGTGGTATAAAATCTCCAGCAACTATTATATATATAAAAGATTCTTGCCTTAATACTTCATAAATATATATAGAATTGGTCTTAACTATTTTTCATATTTTGCAAGGGGTTTACTAGACATAGGTATTAGGGCACATTTATTTGTAGTATAAAACATGCTGCCTTATAGGGCTTGGGTAATATTACTTTGATTTAATAGATAACCAAATGCGGGCAAGGAGAACTACTATAAGACTAGCCACAATTAAGAGATAAGCGTAACTCAATGATACCTTAAGAGAGGATACATGCTTCCCTTTATATAAGAAAGCCTGTGCCCTTATTAAATATAACCTTGCCCCTGAAAGATATGATAATGACGCACTCATACTAGAGAGGTTGCTCTGCTTCATGGACAAAACCTTTTCTTTAAAATGTAACTTTACTTAATTAGTACTGCGGGGTCTATTTCAACTCTGTAACTTGGCCTTGTGTATGCTTGCACCTGTATCTATATTTTATTTTATCTCTTCTCAAGTATCATTTCCTTCCTTGTCAAGGCTTAAAGCAAAGTAGGATTATAGTAGGTTACTCACACTTAAGTAGCTTTCTTAGTTAGAGCTTCTTAGGCACTTAAAACTCTGCCTGGGAAAATATAAATGAAGGGTATATTAAGAGGGGGTAAGTCTTACAAAGGCTCTGCGCTTAAACCTGTTTACCTTAAGCCGCGAAAGCAAAGAGCTATATTTTAAAGTGAGTACCTTACTTAATTACTAGTATAATAATGGCTTAACACCAGGACATAGATAGCCCCTCTTACTTTGTTTACCAAGGCAAATGCTTATCACTCACAACACGCAGAGCGCTAACATAGAATTAAAGAATATCTAGTAACAGCCCCTTACCTCAGTACAAACTTGGAGTTAAGTATTCACCATTTCTGGCAGTTTCCTCCATATACTTTTATATTAAACATGCAACAGAAGTGCTTGGCTAAGGGCAAATGGTTCGCGCAAGAGAGAACCTTTATAGTATAGCCAAGCGTCAGGTAAGGAATGAATAATTGGTTTATTAATATGTATGTATGTATGTATGTATGTAAAACCTTCTGTGGCCATTTCTATTAAGTCAGGATTCTTTTAAAATCAAATTTTGGGAAGGCCTTGTGTGAGGAGTCAGTAACGCGCGGTTAAAGCTTAATTTATGTAGAACTTGTAGGTTGTACCCTCTGTATTAAGTACAGCTAGGGGAAGTTAGCCCAACTTTATTAAGATAATCATTGAGATAAAGACTTACACATAAACTAATAATTTTGTTTTTATCTAAGAAGAGAGCTTGCTTTATAAGTGCTCTTATAATCATGCACAGGCCGTTGCTTTTTCCATACTTTATAAAAAACAAAGTAGAAGAGCTTTTTGGAAATGTTATGTAGAGTACGCTTGATTTATAAGTAGTATATAGGCAGTTTTACCTCCCTCATTTTTATAAATCTAGTAATTATCTATTTCAGCCTAATAGTGTATTTTGAAATACCCCTTAACTCTGTTTTAGTTATGAATACAGGGCCTTTGTTAGATAATATTTATTACTTTTAATCCCCAAACAATGAGTATATTACTTATATGAGAAGATAGCTACAAGAAAATGCACCAATTTACGCCTGATTAAAATCCTTTAACAAAATGGAATGAATTTATAATTAAGAAAAGCTATTTAGAAATACACTACTATAGAGTTTAGCTCTGATAATTCGTTTAGGAATACTAGCAACCCCTTAGCTCTTTTAGCAATTCAAGGCAAATGACTAGATAATATTAGGGAAGCAATACACTTCCATCTTGCCCTTTCTCAAAAGTAAGTCTATAAGGTAACATAAGATTAAAGTACTCATACTTTAAGTTACTGTTATTATAATACACATTAAGAACGAATCACTTCCCGAGTATTTTTTAGAGGTATGCCAGCTCGGGATATTTAAGGCATTTTTTTTTTAGACCCTTTAATAACAGCGACTTACTTACATATATTTAATAGAGCTCTCCCTTTAATTTAATTAGGCATTAGGGTAGGAGATTACTTGATATAAAAGCATTTTTAGAGAATAACATATGAGGAAATCTTTATTACTTTAGAAATACATAGTGCCATACTTAAATAGTTATACTACTATAATAACAGACTTTATTTTATAATAATAAAGAGACCTACTAGTCTACACAAGCAAAGAAGGGCCTATTTTAATCTTGCCTTACAACCAGAATATTTCTAACTACTAATTTATTCTATTTGGTTTATAAAAGCACTGGGTTAACATAAATGGTGGTTGGGGATACAAGTTATATAAGGAGGCAGCGCTTTACCTTAATTATTCAATAACCTAGTTATACTTAGGACTGGTCTTTGACACCTTTTATCTTTTACATGGAGTATTATAAACTTTGCTTGCTTTATCTAGTATATTCAACCACAGCAGAGACATAGTAGTATCCCTTAGTGTACGTAGCACGAGCCTCGTTGGTTGGAAGTTATACACCTGAGTTACTGACTATAATAAATAGTGAAGTACCTTTTATTTCATATTATTTCATAAGTACAGCACTGCCCTTTTCCTATACAAGCGGAATTATACTTTAGTTTTAATGCTAGAATAGATTCTTTTGTTATTTTTTTTTTATTCGTGGTATATAATTTCCAGTAAGTCCGCGCAATAGCTCTAATTCAGTTAGTTTACTCTATTTATTTGCTTGCTTTTAAACTTGTCTAGTTATTGTGGTAGCTCAGTTTAAGGAGAAAAGCAAACGTCTTGGCTGCTTGCGTATAAGTATTTGAAAATATAGAAAATATAGAGTAGTCCTTGTGCTTAACAAGGTATAAAACCCTGCTTACTTATATAATATAATAATATAGTTTCATTATTATTTTCTTAAAAAGTCTTACGCTACGATATTTACTTAATAAGATTAATAAGAATTCTCGTTCCTAGAGCCCTGCTTATGTTATGATTCCTCATTTTAAGGGCGTTTTGTCTTAATACATATCCACGTAGGATAGGTTATTATTACGCTTTTTGTATATTTTAGAATATATAGAATATATAAAATAAGAAAGTAACCATATAACTGAAGAATATATACTTGATTATACTAAAGTAACGGGGTATATAATAGGTATATATTAGGGCTTTTGCGAGGGTTTATAGAGGATATTATCTTGTGCGCCTCTAGTTTAATTAATTAGGACAACTCGCCATAGATATCGTGCAATAATAATAATTCACAAAAGATGACTTAATTTAAGTTAGAAAGATTTATATAAAATAAATAAGCATGGTTTTTTAAAGGAGCATCTTCTTTTGGAATCTCATATAGGAAGAATACTCATGACTAGCAAGAAATGGAGGTTTAGTACTAGGAATATAGTATTGTAGGTCTCTCTTGACATAATCAAGTACCCTAGGCTTGTTGTTTGTGGCAAATATCTTTACGATAGCTCTAGAAGAAGCTCTCGGCAATTTAAATATAGGTACAGCGCGCACTTTTACACAGATAGAAAGAAGTAGGTTCTAAGGTATTTACAGTAATGAAATAGAGGTTACTCCCTTTGCGGAAATGCATTGATATTACTAGAAGATAGAAGATACTAGAGTACACGTGCTGCCTTGAAAAGAATTAATTATATCTTTAAACTATAAGATACTCACCCGAAATAATTTACATAAGATAAAGGCATTAAAATAGCAGCCCTAAAAGAAAAGAAAACATTCGCTGAGATAAGTCTTCTCTTCTACTCAAGCGCATATTATATTTTAAATAATATTATATTTAAATTATTAAATTTAAATAATTATAAATAAAAAACTGGGTGCTACAAAAGGCTAATTACAAAACCTATAACTATAGCAAGTGATTCCTTAATTTAGGCCAATAATATTTTATGCTTTAAGCGAGGCGCCTATTCTATCTAGGGGCACCCCGGAATCTGTCAAGTAAACTAATATAACCCCTAAATTCTATAGTAGACTCATAGATAATCCCGCGCATTCTCCAAGCCTCTAGTATTTATATTATGTCTTTAAGTCTTAGAGTGCTATATATTACTTAATAGAAATGCGTGCTTCTAAACCTTTACAAGTAAGTGGATTTGCTATATGACGTATTTTAGTGCATCTTGTATTATATAGAAATAGAAATGGGTTCTCCACCATCCTTTGAGTACGAGTAGAATTCTATGTTTTATCATAGTATGCGCCTATAATTAGATATTATAGTAGGAGGATGCTTCTTTAACTATGAAATTACACCCCTTATTAAGCTATTAGCTTAGCAAAGTAAGCCCTCGAACATGCGCTCTCTAACCCTTTAGTATATATAATCCTTTTCCTATAACTGTCAGTATTAACTACATACATAAATATCGCACACAGATGGTTTTAGCACTTTTTGTATTTGTATAAAATAAGGTATTAATACTTTTTTAAAATCTCTGGTGAAGTAAACTATAGCGAGGGGATTCTATGTAACTATAAGTTTATTAATAAAGCAAGGAGGGCAGGTAGAGTTATAATTATGCCTTTTAAAATAATCGATATGCGCGCTTTCAAAACTAAAGGTGGTATAAACAAACGTTATGCTAAGGGCTTACTCTGTATTTGTGATTTGTGTGCTATGTATATTCCCAACAAAGTACTCTCTTCATAATATAGATTACAGCTTTGTTAAGAAGAAATTCCCATTATTTGCGTAAGCTATCCCTTTATTGTTAAATATTTAACTGTGTTTTTTAGTAAGTTATTAAGAGAAATGCCCTCTCCCTACGCCCTTGTTAGTAAAAAGAATTGCTTAATAAATAATTAATAAAGTATATCACAGTAACGGCTTGGCTAAAGGATAAGGGGGCAATGAGGTCTTCTTATTAAGTATAATAAATGTAGGCAGCAGTTTCCCCTATAGCATGCAACTAGCTAATAAGCCTTAACCATCAAAGTACTGGGAGTAATATAATCTAAGCTATCCTATTCTTTTATTTATTTTTTAATTTTATTTTAAAGGGGTACTCTAAAGTACTTCATTATCTAGTCACTAAATTTGTAATCACTAGCACTGCGCAGTATGGCGATCCCTTAGGATACTGATTAAATATAGGTATCAAAGGGGCCGGCAATAATTTAGTTATTCTAGAAGTATAAGATAAAGCATACTTCTAGTACAGGATTATATCATGGACAAGGGCACACTCATGGTCTACTCTAAGGGGAGGCAAGCTCCGCTATAGTAGTCTTAAGTACTTGGGGATTATTTACTTTACTTGATTTACTTCTTATCTTAAATATAATACTTTCACGTAGTATAAAAGACAGCAAGAGCGCGCTGTTACCTAAGGTATACTGTGTGTATACGGCCGTCTACTCTACGTCATTTTTTATAGTACTGGGCCCAATCATACCAAGTTTTCCTATATAAAACCTTGTCTATTTAATTGTGCGTACCTCAAAAAATTTGAAATTATTAAAAAACATTTGTATACATGCTTTGGTAGAGAAGGAAACCGTACCTCACCTAATTTAGTTAAAATTAGTTAATTTAGTTAAAAAGTATACTAGAAAAGTGCGCAGGGCTAGAAGTATTGTCTCTAGGGTGTTGCATAGTTACGCGAGCTGTATCCAGTTGTTATAAGAAGCAAAGAATCTTGCCTAAGTAGTGTGCAGAGCCATAAAGGTATAATAATTAAATATACCCTCTATCCTCATAATTAAAGCTTATAGTTGCTTATAGTTAAAAATAGGCTAGACTAAAGCGCATTAAACTCAGCCGACTTTTTTCCTTCCACAGATTGGGGTAAGCTACCTTTTCTCCCTGTGTATGGGTGCTGCACATCTTACTTAATGGCGTATATACTTTGTCAAGGGAAGGGGTGTACTACTGGCCAAGTATAAAATATTAGACAGGCTATCGCTTCTTTATTAGATAATTTAAACATACTTAAGCTTACGCCATATCTCTCTTTATAATTCTGTAATTCCCACGCTTATGGGTATAGATTAGTGCAGATGAAATAATAGTTTGCTATAGAGTATGCCAGCCTTCCATCTTATACGTCTAAAACAGAAATAGAATATGTTACTCTTTAAGATAAATGGATAAATAGCCAGCCACCTTTTATCTAATTCAGTAGATTAAACCCGCGTTTACATATAGTTTGTTCTTTAATAATATTGATTGCCTTGGCTTTGACTATATAACTTGAAAAGAAAGAGAAAAAAGCTGAAGAGCTACCAAGCTAATGGGTAGTATTATTCAATTGCTCCGGTAACTAGCCTCTGGTACATAAGTTTTTAAACAAGCAAGATCTATAAAATAGTCTATTACAAACCTAAAATAGCATTTACATAGTTTCACACAGCCCCAACAATTCTTTAATAATTTGTGAATAAATAGTTTACAAAGTAGTAGATTATATTTTAAGGCGTGCAGTGCTTTCCATTTCTTGCGCTAGGAATTTAATTTTTGAAAGTGCGCGCTGCTTATAGAAGATTGTGCCTTTCTCATACTGCTACCACAGTTAGTTATACTTGAAACCATCTCCTTGCTCTAACTAGAAATACTGGGCGTATAAAATATTACGCAAAATAAAGTAGTTCTGCCTAAATTATTTGAGGCTCTTGAGTGCATAGCTAAAAGTATAGGGGATATGCCCTAATAAAAGGGTTATTTTTTTATAGGTTGAAGAATATAGTTAAAGTTTTCTTAAGTTAATTGTGTAGTATACTTGGGTTACATCCCCTAGATATTTATGGGAGAAGTACTTACCCAAAGACATGCATTAAGCACTACTAAAGTATATTACTGGTGCTGTAAGGGCACAACTATTTATGTATAATTAATCTACGTGTAAAGTTGTTTTACTAAATAAATATATAAGCTAAAGTACAGAGGTACACTAATAGGAGGCGCCGCTATAAAGTGCAATAACTCTAATTTGCCATACTGCTATAGTCATAGGCTTAAGAAGGTGTAGTATACTAGTTTATATTGCGCAGTTACTGGGGTTGCTTTATATAGGTCTAGGAAGCCCTTGTCACCCGCTGATAGATATACCACTAGCCAAAGGAGATATTATAATGCACTTTTACTTAAAAAGCATGTGTTTACAACTCCTTGCTTGCTTATGAGAGATTCTTATGCCTTCAAATGTATTTCTTACTATATATTAAATATGTGCTTAGAATTGGCTCTTTTGCCCTATATGTTACGTACTTGGCCCCATTGATTATTATTATGTATAAATAAATATGTATAAAGAAATATATTAATATTCTGCAGTTCTTCCTCGCGAGGAGTACTAGTTGATTAATTATAAAAATAGCTCTGTAACAGGGTAAATACCAATATTAGACAGCAGCTCTTATTAAAGTGTATATAATTTCTTATTATCTAATTATTCATGAAATACTTTTCTATAAATAAAGGCATATTAATGAGTTGAAGGGCAGTTAAGCAGATCAGAGAGCATTTCTATAATATATTTTCTATAATATAAGATAACCCTTTAAGTGCAAGCAAATATAAAGTATAAGTTAGCCCTATAAGAGATAAGAGCAGGCCCCTAGAAAACGTGGTAAACCAAAGAAAAAGTAAAGGCTTGCGTCAGGCCAATAAAAGCCAGTTCCTTAAGCAGTATGATATCTACCCACCCTTTAGCGCTGTACCTATATTTACTATGAAAAGAGAATATATATATTCTTGAGGAAAAGAGCACTTTATAGGAGCAAGCATAAAGTCACATAAAGATAATTCTGTACTGCCTATTTTGGCCTGGCCTTGAACACTCCATTTAATCGTTAGCGCGAATAAAGTATCTTTACCCCGCAAAGTAAAGCCGTTCTTCTATTTATTTGGTGTACCAGATAACACAATGTACGATGCCATATTGGGTGAGTAGCTTAACATTTCTATTTATAATATAAGACCTAGTTAAAATTAAAATACATATTTTAAGCTTCTAAACATGCACGACTTACCTCTTATGTATGCCTCTTGTCTTTTCGGATCCTGTATAATATAAATAGAAAAGGACTCTACGTCCGTTCTTGGCAGTCTTTATTTAAGCATTAAGCACAGTGTTGGGGCGTATGCTCCTCTTTGGCCTAGAATTAACTATAGGTATACCTATGTAACAAATTATTTTAGCTGGTAATCAGACTTTCTATAGCTAGGGAAGTCTGCCCTATATCTATCTCTTATATTAGCACTTGTGAATTCTTGACTAAGGGATCGTTGCGTTGGAATATTTTATATTATAATTTAGCTTAACAAAAGGTATTTACTCGCCCGGCTATTTAATGAGATTGCAACTAGAAATATAAGGGGAAGCTAGGTAGTAATAAGTTACTTAAGAGCTATACTAAGCGAATAGAATTACAAGTAAGCCATAAATATAATTATTTTTCATTTTATGTACCCTTTAGTATACCTATCAGAAGTGCGGCTCTTTTTATATGGCTGAGAGTTGAATATCTAAATAATACAAATTATATAGCGCAAGAAGCTATCACAGGAATTACTTATAATTATACTTTTAATGATTTGTTTATTTATATGACCTGCCTGGTTACACTAAGCATTTGTAGGGATAGCATGCCTGCACACCTAGCAAGCCCCTTAGATATTTAAGAAGAAAGGAAGAATATAATCAAGAGTTAATGCGCATACTTGCTATATGACTTGCAGAGTTAATACCCCTAAACAAGAAGTAGTCAGTCTATTTATACTATTATAATATATGCACGGTTAGTATAAGATATTACTTGTTATATATATTTCTATGCCTGTTAGTACTCAGCAACAAGGCAAAGCTTATATTTATTAAATATTTTATTAAATATTAGAGGGCAGTCTGTGGCGCATGCCTATATTACTTAGCCTGGGATTTAAAAGAACTCGGTAAGATTTAAGACTACACTATGCTCTTTCCTCTATGGTATTATACAATCTACTTATAGTTACTGATATATTATTAGCACATGAAGTTATTTTCTTAGGGGCGGGCTTATTCTACAGACATTCTACAGATTAATAAACAACGCTTTTAGTTTTAGATAATTTCACGTACCTTCATGCACGGTTTCAAATAATGGAGCTTCTATAATCTATAAGAAAATCGCACATAAGCTCGTGAGCTTAATTAGGTTACTTGGAATAATACTTACTCTAGAAAGGGCAAGTTAAAAATACAAAGGTTAGGCTTGCATATGGTAGATCTCTCCTTAAGCACGAGGAATGCCCAAGTACAAAACTATAAGCCAGATATTTCATAAAGCCGGAGTAAGAGAATACCTTGTACTTGTAATTCCTAAATATGTCCACCACTCGGCGCGTTAATTTTAGATTAAACCTTTTCATATACTTAAGTTATTTAAGTCAATATACCATACTATACTTTTATAAAAAACATACTTTAGTAAGCCGCGCCCCTTACTCACGTTGTTTACAAAGCTAGCTCTATCTGGAAAGAGCGCACTACTAAAGTTAATCGGGCAAAGAAATCTATAGGCGTAGAGAATATTTATAAGAAAGGCTAGAACATTCTTATAGTAATAGTATAAGAATCAAGTATAACTCGGCTAGAATAGGTACAGCACTAACGCGTTTTCATAGATAACGCTTCTATTTTATGGGCACTATTTAGTTAACTTTCACAAATATTCGTCAAGTAATAGAGCTCAAAAATCCTTTAATTTGTTAAGAAAGACTAAGTTTCTAATAAGGCAACCTTTTTGCAACCATTACTCTTCAAGAAATAATGCTTTATACTATATTTATATCTATGGCATAAAGCAAGGCAGGCTAATTAAGTCAGTAAAAATTTGGTCAAATAAAAAAAGGAAGAGAGGTAATAACTGCTGAGTAAATAGTAAATATAGTTTAGGCTGGCTGCCTTGTGAATAGTAGTGGGGTTACTTTGCTCTATCTCTATTAAACCCAATAGCTTATAGATAAAATAATTAGGTCATAGCTTTTCTAAGTTAGTCATAAGGTAGGCCAGTATCTCCGGCGGATTATGTTAACCTCTATAATACCTGATACATACTTGTATAATACCTGATACATACTTGTGCCCTATAAAATATTTAGTAACTAAAAGCTAGATAATATAAAATACTCCTGAATAATTGTTAAAAAGGTTTATACCTATTAGGCACGCACCTGGCTCTCTTTTGCGTGCTATAATGCTTAATTAATTCATGCTATAAATAACCCTCTAATTATAAGCTAGTAAAGCTCTTACCTCCCCCCCCCTCTTTAAGCTTACAAGTAAAATCACGCCGCGCCCTATTATTAATTAACTTCCTGCGCAAGGAGTACTCTCTGCTGCATGAAGGAATATAAGTATAAAGAGAGAAAGCTCTAAAGCGAATATAGGCCTAAATGCGCCCCCTTTTTGAGTCTCTATAATACAGACACACCTAATAAGTAACGCTTTACTTACTTTATAACTCTTCTCTAATCTTATAAAGAAGTGCCTGCCTTATTTAGCAGGAGCATACTATTTTCTAGGCAGGTAACAAAAATAGGATATCATATAGACTCGCCTTATTACTATTAGGGAGCTCGCTGTATCGCATAAATGAGAGTATTAAAAGTCAGAGATTCTTAGAGCAATACCTAGCACTTATTAAGGCAAAGGACTTCTCTAAAAGCATTCGCCAAGGGCTTTTTCTTTAAAGCGTACTATATTATAAAATTATAAATGACTAAAAGTCTAAGGCATACACAAAAAGTATTCTCTGGCAGACCAATTAATTATTAGAAAAAGGGGTAGTCTAAAGATCTAGTAAATAGCCTATATTTATACCTAGCGCGTACAGCACAAACAGCACAAATAGTTGGGAGAATATTTTAAGGACAAGAGTTTAGAACTTAAAGGGATAGGACCTCCTTCATCATACTAAAGCGTGCCCAGGCAATATATTCTTACCTTTACGTAGCAACTCCAGATGCCCCCCCTTTTATACTTTAAATATTAGATAAGCATAGTATTTCGGTTCATGCGCTATAAAATAATTCAATAGTATGCGTTAGCTAAGACCTAGAAGAATTCATAATTAATATAAAAGGCATAGATATGAGCCCCCTCTATTTTACGAGAAGTGCTCTTATATGCTGAGCTGTCCAAATTATTCAAGCATTAAATCTATAGCTATAGTAAAGAGCTCCTTTTATAAATAAAATAGCTTGTCCTTTTAGTAAGTAATCAGCTCTAACGCGCCCTATCTTAGTTCTCTCTTGGGGTTGTATTACCGACATAATATTTTAAGCGTCTTTGTCTTGGACGTACTTTTACTAATTATTTTATCTATTTACAGAAGAAAAGCTGGCCGTTGCTTCGATTTTTATTAGCGGACTGCACAGTTTTCCATAACAACTCTCTAAGAATATCTCTTATAAACGCAAGAAGTCAAAGTACACCTCTAATAGGTATGGGCCTTCCTTTAGCGATAGTGATAATATACTAGGTAGTAACTACACTATTTTTATATTTATAAAACCTTCATCCTAATATTTTATGTACCCCTTATGGCTTAGGGCTACTATTGTGCTTAAAATATATACAAAATATGCTTTTAGAGAAATATAGTAGGGTTTAAAGGCGTACATAATTTATAGTACAGGGATAGCTCTAAACTTTAATTATTTATATACTTGGGGCGCCTTTTCTTGTGGAAAAGACCTTAACATCTTACCATATTAGCATAGAAGACAACTCTTTACACAAAAGGGTATTTCCTAGAGTACCTTGCTTATACCAGCCCAGGTACAAGTAGTCATTAATGCACTACTACTCCTAAAAGGATATGAGGAGCTCTCCTTATCAGCCCAGTTATTAGAAGATAGAGTTTCATAACTTGAGTATCTATCGGAGGCTTCCTTTTTGCGTCCCGGCTATTTTTTTATAATAGAAATATAGCGGGCAGTAGTATACAGAACACCTGGATTAAGGTACCAATATAATTTTAGGGGCTGTGCCATTTCTTCTATAAGGGGCGGTAAGTTTACTTAATTAAAAACCCTTGCTGTTAAAAGGCACACATTGAAGTACACTAAACTAAATATTTTGCGCGCGTTTATTTAATAGCCTATATTTTATTATTTATTATAATTATAGTGACATTTTTACTTGGTGCTACAGAGTAAGTACTGAAATATGTATTAAAGGCATTTTTATATCTATAAGGGAATACCCTTTAATTAGCTTAGACTTGCCAATAAATAGTTTGCATAATTTAAACACTCGCAGTTTATATTATAAGAAAGGGCATGAGTACGGCTTACTATAAAGGGGCCGCACAGAAGAAAGCATCTTACGCCGACGCTTGCTCTGAAATAATAGAGCGTTTTTAAGGAGCAAACAAGGTACCCTATAAAATATTACATACATAATTCATAATTTAGGAAGAACACAGAAGTATACCTTTCTTACCTTTCCACCTTGCAACTTATTTAGTTTTAGCCCACAATTAGACTACAGCACTTTGCTTGTTCACTTGCTTTGTAGGCTCTTTCCTCTAACTCGTCTAGGAAAACACGTAATTCTAACTAAAGCGACAGGCTCTCTATAGCTGCTATGACCAAACTACTATCATTTTTATAATTTACTGCACTAGAAATATTTATCTAAAGTGTTACGTAAAAGTGCTTGAAGAAATACGCTGCAGGTCAATACGGCATTGCTGCCTTCTTAATAATATACTTTGGCGGCAGGTAATATAGAGAGTGTTCGCTCTGTACATCTCTTGCTTTAGAAGGAGAACTCGGGGATTTCTATATAAGTTAAATAATTAATAAAAGCTAGGTGAAAGGGGCCACTTAGTAGCTTACCTCTAGAGATGCTCTCTTGCTTTATATCAGGAATTCTTAAAGCTTTAAAATGTCTTTGCTTTGCCTAAGCGAACTTACCAAATATATGTAGGCACTAAATATATTTGGGTTTAGCTATAGGGGCCTTATTTCAGTATAAATCTGGGGCTGCCTTGCTGTTTCGCGAGGCCAAGCCCTCTTTATATTTTTTATATTTTTATATTATACGCTCTTAGTAGGTACAGGTCTTACTCCATTCTCATATAAGCACAGGGAGCTTTGTTAAACAAGAACTAGAGAGTAAGCGCCTGCCATGCCTTTAATTTAATTTAATACGTATCTTATAGAGAACTTGCGCTACTTACTATATTTAATAAATCGGGTTGCTTTTTTAAAGAATGATTTGGAGCAAACATAAGAGGCCCATTCTGTTATTTTTAATAGACTTTTTTTATTAAAGCAAGAAGTCTCCAGGGCACTCTGTAGTGTTTGGTATACTCCGGCATTCTTTTTCCTCTTTTATTTACTAGACATAGTAAAGCGTTATATAATAATAAGTAAATAAGAGAAGAGCTTCATGCTGTACCATATAGTTTCAAGAAGGCTTATAAATAACTAATAGAAAGAAATACACCTATAACTATACTATAATAAGTAGAGAGAGCTCACCTTCCTTATAGACTAATTAACTATAAATAAATCTTGCGTGTTGTAGTAGGAAACACTAGTCAGCAGTAGTGGGAGCTGTGTACTGTCATAAACTAATGAATTGTTTGGGGCTAAACCTTATGCTTTTCTTAAGCTTATACAAAATACTTTAATTACAATTGCGTGTCTTTTAGCTACAGGTTTACTAGCACCTATTCCTTTACAAACTACTGCCCAAACAAACAACTTTATTATAAAAAAAGGACAAGCCTATAAAATAAGGAAGAAATATAAGATATAAGGAAGAAATAAGGAACAAAGAAACTCATTTAGTTACAGGAATACTTTTCTCAGATAAGTTCAAGGTGCAATTATTTAAAGTATTATTCCAAAGATGCGCAGTACAAGAGCAAATAAATAAATAAATATAATTCGGCCTTAAGTCTTAAGTATAGTTAGCTTTATAAAAGGCGGGGTCATAGGATATTGTTTAAAGAATAAGGCGCAATTCCTTGGTTGTATATCTATATTATATACTAAAAGAATCTCCTAGTAATCGGGCAGTTATAAATATGTATTAATTAGTGAATCAAGTGCAGGCACACTCTTTACCAAGCGTTTAGGCTTTTTCTTGTGCTACTTATATGAGGAGATCCTAAATGCACATTTTACTTAAATAAAGTTTGCTCTACCAGTCCTCGTACATAATTACCTATAAATGCTTTTTAAAAGAATTCTTATCTATTACTATGTGTCTAGGGGCTTTCTCTTATTATTTCATTTTATATAAATTCTATAAATATAGGGTATAATTACTTAAGTCTAGTAGGGTTAGCTCTAAAATGGCCCTTCTTAGCAGGGTCTTGCGACTTGGGAGTTGTGTCTATGTAGTTGACTGCAAGGCCCCTTATTTATGAGTAAAGGCAATGAGTTCTTCTTTGCACTTTTCACAAGTATTAATCTTTCTATATTTGATAAAGCAAAACAAGTGTATTCCTCTCAAGCCTTCTATAATGAGTACATTATATAAGGTCTCTAAAGAGTCTAATTTACTTTAATTTAATAAGTAGTTGTCTAAGATGAATAGTTTCTTAAAAAGTGCAGCGACTAGATGTACCTCCCGCAGTTTTTGTATCTATAAGAAGAGCTTGCTTGCTTTAATTACGATTTATTGCTTCTTTTACATAATTTTTACATAATATAATGTTGCGACATTATCTAGTTATGTACTACAATTTCTTACCTTTTTGTTCTCTAGAGTTCTCCGCCCTTTCAGATAGGTATACATAAGGCATAAAATAATTTAATATATCTAAAAACTTGCTTGGGCCTAGGGTAAAGCCTGAAAGAGACATTCCATTAAGACGTAACGCGACTATACTATTTCTACCTGGTATTATATTTGAAGGCCGGGGCAAGCCTAATAATTTTAGCTACGTGCCTTGAAGGGGCTTGATAAATTATAGCTCAATAAGAAATTTTTTCGGTACGCAAAAGTAAACAACCCCGGTTAACTCTTAGGGTGTACCACTTGCCTCATTAATTACAGGTACTTATCACCCAAAAATCTGCTGTAGTAAGTAAGCCTACTCGTGCGCTTATAACTTTATAACTTATAATATACAAATACAGGATTATGAATGGCGCTTTTTTTAATAGAAACCTCCACTATTTAATTGCGGGCAACCCTGTACGTGAATTTCAAGGGGCCGTTCTACGCACATTTATATTAATTAAAGCTTAATCATAAAAATATATTGGGAGTGGTATAAGCTATTCTACCTTTTCTTCTTTCTATATCTATAATAAGATTTAAAAGTATTTTAATTATTCAATACTAATTTTTAGTCACTAGGACTACAGTAAGGGACTCTCTTAGGCACGACAATTATATAGGTATAAAGGGCTTAGGGTAAGTTCAATTAAATACTCGCGCTTAAAAGCAATGCTTTTTCATAAAGAAGTATAAAGTATTATATCAGACGCTGGCGCTACAAGTAAAGTACCTTTCTAAAATCTAAAAATGATTAGGGCCTGCCTCCTATCTTATTCTTTTAATTAATTATGTAAGTAATTATGTAAGATTTTTGCCGAGGGTATATTAGCCTTTCTCTCTTTCACCCTGCTGTCTATAAGCCCAAAATATGATACGCGATATTTGTTTAATAACTATTTGCATTTCTTGGCGCACGCGGGTATATACTTAACCAAGCCGGAACTTGGGCTTTTCATTACTATAATTACTATAATAGAGGGGGCGTGATACTCTCCTCCTTCGCGCATTTTATTCTTAGGTACTCTCGTTAGGAGCTATCAGTATCTCTTTTACTTTTAACTATAGCACACAATTTAAGCCCTTCAAACATATGCTATTGCAACTCCCTTTATATGGATTTCCTGTCCAAGCAATTTTAAATAAGTTCTTTATAAATAGAAATGGTCTGAGTTAACTTTGCATGTTAACTAAAAGTATAAATAATAGTCCTTCTCAACCCTATAAATTATATGGGGGTATAACCCCGCCCTCTTCTTTTGGGCAATCCTATTTAACAGGTTATTAAGTAATCAAGTAGCAGTTCTATACAAGCGAAGCACATACTTAGCAAAAGGGTTAGTTATATCTATAATTTAATATGTAAAACAATGGGCTCATCTTAGACAAGGTATTAAACCGCACGCTTGCAGTTAACCAGAGTATTTAACTTAAGTACGATTAATTATGTGATAAGGCGCTTTTAATAGTACAGCTAGAAAATACAACCCCTCTGATACTACATTTATGGAGAAATTACTTTGCCCTTGTTATAGAAAGAGT
>JAYMST010000021.1:0-27307 GCA_036897805.1 Plantago tenuiflora | reverse complement strand
CTTTAAGCGCGCCCTGTAAGATTTGAACTCACGGCATCAGGTTTTGGAGACCTACGTTCTACCTGACTGAACTAAGAGCGCCAATAATCTGTTATACTCAATGGGTGTTACGCATTTTCTTTTAACCTAATAATGTATACTACTGGCTGCATCCAAAAGAAAAGGAATAAACGCAGTCTCCCTTTAGGATGTGAAAAAGTGCAAAAGTTGCTGCTCACCTATAGCGAAAGTAAACAGAGCATATTATAACATCCTAGAGTTTATCTATAAGAGCGCTAACAATGTGCAATACCTACTACATACTTGATGAATTATTCTTCAAGCTTATGGTTTGTGCTCGGCCCTTATAAAATATTTGTACTTAACTTAATGCGCTTTATTACCAAGTGACCTTATAAATAATTAACTGCTTGGTGTACTTGCCCATGTTTACTCAAGTAAATGTCCTTTAGAAATTATGCTGCATTGTTAAAGCTGTCCAGCACCAAATATTTATATCTTAAGGGAGTAATCCTAAACACTAGCTAGTAATTGATGAGGACAAAGGTAATATAAATCTATATTATTAATACAGGTGCTCTCTATAAGGGCCTATTAGCTTAGAGTACCCTTATTGTATCCTTTTTTTTAAGATTAAACTTCTTTATTTTTTTTAGTATTTTTTACTTACTAGATAGTGCAATCCTAGTTTACATTGAATTCTTGAGCAATGTATATGGCATCAGCCCTTACGCTTACTTAAGTTACAGTACTATAGATTATAGCATAATAGCATTCCTTAAATAAAAAACTCTAGGTTACACAAAGTAAAGGGTAAGTACTAAAGACCAAAGCTATTTCTTTGTATAAGAGAATTGTAGAGCAAGATTTTATTTAGTATTTATCTATTATTAGACTCTGCCCTAGTTTCCAAATATAAATACTACCCGACTGTAACAGAAAATAGACCTTTAAACACCGAGAATTAATTACGCTTAGGGAGTACATGAAGCTAGAGAACACAAACTTTATGGGCATAGAAATATCGCAACTTCCTTCTTATATTAGGTTACTTTCTTAGTCACTACTTAGATCTAGCGCGCATGCTATAGTATATCCTTCTAGCCTAATTTACTTTTTTCAAAAGAGGGGAGAGACTTACTGCTCTAAACTTTACTTTGAATTACTCAAATTTTATTAAAAAAATATTATAGGATTCCTGTCCCACACCGTAATTAATTATTAACATCAAGAAGGCTTGTATATAGTAGGCGTATGCTTTGATTGACTCTCTCCTCTTAGACTTTATATGGGTAGACTACTTAGGGTATTTCATAATTATGCATGCGTGTCTCTTTGGGCTGGAACATCCCACTTAGCTAGTTGCTCTTTGCGGAGGCTTTTACTATTATTTATGGCTTGATTTAAGTATAAAATCTAGGGCTTACCTGAAAGAAAATATAGTAAAAAGGGGTTGCTTGCGCACTTAAAGGAAGTATCCTATACTATATGCCCTCTTCTATGATATATAACTGTGCGCTAAAAGCAGCAGGTATGCGCCAATGTACTTCAAACAACCGAAAATAATAGCAGAGAATGTATATTTATTAAGAAAATATTGCATAAGAAGAGTTTAAGGATTAATTAATTTATTTAAGGTAAAGCTATATTATAATTATAGGCCCTATCTAGTAAGCTGAAATAATAAATAATCCCCTACTTATTAATGGTTATATGTTTGCCTTCCCTTCTATCTTTAGAAAGCCTTTCCTTTAACTTTAAGGGGAGCTCTGTACAGTGCCTTAGATAGCCTATGTATAATAACCAATAACCTCCCTTGCTTTTATAATAAAAATGAAACTACCAGTACTGTTAGAGAACCAAGTATTTCTTTATAACTTATATAGACAAATCTTGCTAAAATAAAAGATCTATAATGTATTATATGACATGCTAAGAGGTACTCCTGTATTAGTTAAAATGCATCTAGGATAAGGGCGTCGATTTATGGTCACTGAAAATACTGAAAAAGGAGGGAATTATCACGTACTTCGACTTGTTTATAGGGCTGACTTTACCCGACTTGCTTAGCACATGGCTAATCAACAAAAAGTAGACACTATTTAGCAACTTGCATTTTCATAACTCCCCTATAACTTAACTCTATATATATAGAGTTATAGTCAAGTCATATTAGATAGCTCCCCCGTTAATAGCTGTAATGATTTACTGATAATAGCGCCATACTAAAATAGCTGGTCCTGGCCCTTCTTGTAATAGATAATTGAACGCGCGGTTGCTTTTTATTTTAAGGTAGGAAGAAACCATTACCTCCTTTTTGCTCTTGTGCTTTTTCTTATTTGTGCTATTACATATTGACTAGGCTTCATAGAGTATTTACAAAAAGAATTAAACATAAGAATTGACCTTTCATGTGCTGATGTACTTCCTAAAGTCTTTCTATAGCTATACTATTTCCTGTGCAAGCAATTACTATTTTATTAAACCTTCTCGCGTAATATAATTCTACTAAAGGCAGCATACTTAGTTAATGCTCTAAATCAACCTTAAAGGACAAGCCAAACAAACAGTAAAAAAGCGCATGTCTATTAAATGTATGAAAGGTATACCATAGGAAATCACTCGCAGCTAATTATAAAAGCAAAATTTTCTTAGAGAAAAATGTAATTGTTAGGCTTCGTCGGATAAAAAGTATGTGACAAGCACAGTACTCTTTAAGCTTTTAAGTAAGGGTTGGCTGCAGTTGCCTTTTACTAGAATTTATCTTGGCAATGAGTGCTCTTCTATTTTATAAGTCATAACTCAGCACACTCGTAATGGTATGCTCTAAGGGATGCTGCGATGTAATACTTAATTAGGCCCCACTTACTTATAGTATAGCTTTTATGCAAGCATATTAGCAAATATAGTTATAAATGGGCTCTATAACCTAGACATTATGGGGATACTATTGCTCCGGAGAAGCTATTACATACAAATAATTATTAAACAAATAGGACACATATTACTACCTATCACTTGCCTCGGATATCTAAGGTTATACTATAAAAGCTACGTGCACTACCCGCTATTGGGCATACTACGCTACTAGTTCTTTGTATAAGGCTGTATATTTTATTATATTGATAACTGTAATAATTAGTTAATAGTGAATCCCATTTTTTTATATTCTATTAATAAATTTTAAAGCATATATGAGGAACGCCCTTCTTCTTGGAGGAAAGGTACTTGTTGCTGCAATTCTTATAAGCAAATACCTTGGCTGTAGAAGTGCGTATAGTTCATTTATGAAAAGGTGTTTAAGTGTTTAAGTAAGGAGCCTCTAGTAGCATAACTCAAGGAAATTACTCTAGCCTAATTCTCTAGTCTAATAGGGTAGCTAAGGGGCAACATAGAGTAGCCGGGCATAAGTGTTCCCATAGGATTAATTACTCTACCAAAGCTTACAAAAGCAATAGTGTATTTCTCAGGCCCTTTACTAGTAGTAGTTTTAGTTTCCTTGACATATCTATAAATTCCATAAAGTGCATATTCTACTATAGCTCTATAACCAATTATGGCTTTATTAAGTGTACCTACTATAATTTTTTTATAGACAAACAAGGAAAATCTCCGCGATTAGTTAGTAAGTAGCGCATGTTCAGCGCCCATAAAGCATAAAGATAGCACCTGAGCGCCTCCTCTTTCTTATAATTATAATTGAGTTACTTAGGTACATATAATTTTATAAACGTGTTAATAAGCCTGGGCCCATAGCTAAATACACGGGAAAAGAGTTAGTAGGTAAATGAATACTTTAGTTTAATGATAAGTTATTAGTTATTACAGAGTTAGTGTGCGAAGGGTTATCTAAAGTAAGGCAATCTAGTATCTTTGTGCTTAGTGCTTTAAGGAGGCTCTCTTGGTCTAAGTAGGAATATAGTAAAGCTCTTACAATTCTTTGCACAGTCAGTAATAATTGATTAATCAATCCTATTAAGTAAGCTACGCCCTATCACATATTTATTATATGCGCCTTTGCTCTCAAATGAATTTTTCGGTGTGAACGGGCCCCGCACTCCCCGTCTCCTTAATGCTTTCCTTATAGTTTTACTTATCCCTTTCCTTTAGGAACCAGTTACTTAAGGAGCCTATACCCTTTATGTTTTATTTTACAACTTGGAGCTAGAGAAGAACTTGGAATACCTTAATCAATCTCTTGGCCTTGGCGATGCTGTTGCTTTAGCTATAATGCCATTAGGTAATAAATCATACAATAAGTGTGCCATAGTATAATGCAAGCCCCTATTAATTCTTGACCAAACAAGTATGCTTTAGTTAGACTTAAGTATGCTATCCCTTACTAAAGGTGTTGTTTAAAATCTGTATCTAGGCAAGGACCTAGCGAGTAAACTGTACCAAATAGAAATACAAATAGAGTATGCCCCTTTCCTCTTTTTCTTAAAGCAAAAGCTACTAGTGACTTATAAGCGCCCAAAAGTGCTGTAGTTAAAATACGCAAGACTTAATTCTTTCTTGAAGTAGTATAGTAAAAGCAGTAGACTGGCAAGTCTTTAATAAAAATAAAGAAGACTTAAACATCCTTCACATAATTGGGAGCACCTAAGATTTATAAATACAAATATTTCTTAAAATTAAAGAAATAATGCAGCCATACTTGGTGCACTAAGGGAATCTGTGCTAAATATATTGAAAAAGAGGTGTAAGCTAAAATCATAGCTATGACTTATACTTATAGGCGGATAAGCCGTCTCTCCTGGTGCTTACTAAAACCTTCTTCAGTGATAAGTTGCTTAACAGAAAGTGTAAAATAAGGCGCTCTACTTAATAAATATATTTAAGTAAGTATTTAAAATTATACCCTAGGTTAGTCTAGAAGTACCCTTTAGATTTCATTTTAGATTTCATCGTCGAATCAGGGAGTTGTCTAATAACGAGGCTACCCTTTTCTTAATTAAATAAGGAGTAATACTCTTTCTTGTCTTACTTTTTACAAAGAGAGGACTTCTACTTCATAAGGGAAAGCACCACTACCATAGTACATAAAGAGTACATAAAGCTAAGAAGTTAGGCCTTAAATAATACTTTAATAATAATTTTAATAATATATAATATAATCTCTAGATAAGTGCTCTTATTAATAAAACTCTAAGGTACGGATATATCTAAAAGTAGTCAATTGTTAACGCTAGAAAATAGGCTAGGCCATCTTTAAAGTTCTGCTTAAGCATCCTTTGTGACATCAAGCAAAGCTATCTGCTAAATAAAATGTAAGCTACTCGTATGGTAAGTTTTCTAATTCTTTAGCTACTCTATAACACTGAAATATCTATTAAGGTAACAAAGGTAACACCAAGAGAAGAAAGGCTTATTCTAGTATGTGCATTTAGAGAAAGTGGTTTTGCCAAGAAAGGAAGGCTGCATAACCAATTACTTTATTATAGAAAAATAGAGTAGTACAAGTTCGTGTATTAGATAATTAATCATAAATAACACTTGGTAAAAGGGACCTATATTAGGCAAGGCCCTCCCTAGCTGTCATTTTAAAGACAGGTAAGAGAGAAAGATACTGCACATAAGCCACCACCCACTACTAAGGGTTTAAGCCTTACCAGAACCAGAGCATTTTTACTTTTCATAAACAAGGGGCTATAACTTCGGGTAATTATATTATTGTAATTTTATAGTAAGAAATACTTGGCACTAAAAAAGAGCGTATAAGGTACAAGAATTCTCTTCACCTGGATACTAGGCTCTAAAAGAAGGGTAGATCGCGGGTTACTCTTTAAATAATTGAGCTGTACTCTTTTATTAAGTCAATAATAAATGTATCTTATAATAGGTTTTTGTGTACTCTAGGAGTAGCTTAAGCAGGAGCTCCTTGCCCAGTATTTTATAAAAATCCATACCTTTGTTTATTTAAGACTAAGAGAACTCCCCAAGCGTTAGACAAGAGGACAGGTATAGTCACAACTTTTATAATAGACCATAGACTAAACCGGGAAAAGAGAATTATTACTTATCAACCCACGAGCAGCGAAGAAGCTAGCTAGTAAACTGTAGTAAGAGAAGCTCCCTCAGCAAAGAAATTTGTCTTAAAAAAAGTAGAGTAATTTATGAACTCTTATAGGTCTTAATACTTGGGTAATATAAAACTTCGGTCAAAGAGGGTTGTTGTGTCCCTTTAACTCTAGATGAGGCGTGGTCTTACCTTTTTCCATAATTATTTTGTCGAGTCCAAAAGAGCAAAGTCACTATGAACTATACTTGATTCAGAAGGTTGTCTTATCCTATAATTTTACTAAGAGCCAGCACTTGTTTTCATACAAAGTACTCTACGTGTTACAGTTAGTTATAGTGATAAAGAGATTTTCATATGTACTCTCAGGTAGGAATTTATGCGCTTTATTGGGTAAGTATTTAAGCATCTAGGCTAAGCTACTTCCTTTCTTCTATAAAGACTTAGTACTTTCACTAGTGACAAAGGGCCCTGCTATTTGGGTATAGTAACCCCGTTTTTTCTAAGACAAAGTAAGTCAGTCTAATTAATCCTAAAAGAGTGTAGTTGCTGCATAAATAAATAAGGAGACTTGACTACGGCAAACTCACTTAAAGATAAAGAGCAAGATATTTTACAGGAGTAAGAGTCCCAAGAAAAGGCTATCTTAATTGTTCTTCATGTATTGATAAGTTAAAGTATGTATTAAAGCTATCGCAGCACTCGCAACCACCTTACTCTTTAAGCTCTTTAAGAGACGGGGCTGCTTAGTATTTTCCAAGCTACTTAAGGAATAAATCTAAAAGCACCAGTAAGAGTTCACACTTTGAAAAGGTAAGATATAAAAGTAATTTGCTAAAGGAAACACATGCCTTGAAGTCCTAACTATAATACTTATATATAAGTAATATATATATAAGGCCAATACTAATAAGTCATTGTTATAGCTCAAGTTACTGCCGCAGGCTACCCATTAAGTAGAGTCAAGAGAGTTCCTCTACCCATTTTCTAGTATTTCATAGTTCCATAATTCATTTGGCTCGGGAGCGCACAGGACCTAGGAGCCTGCCTTGTACAGTCTTTACTTACTTCCCTTTTATAGGAGTTAAGAAAGCAAGGAGATTCGCTAGTAAAAAGGGCTAAGTGTTTTCTTCGAATGGCTTAAGAGTAACTCCCTCCTTAAGTATTCCTATCAGGCAACCTAGTTTATGTACAGATATATTTCAACTTAAGTTAAGCTATTTATATCCTCATTATGTATTTGATAAAAGAGTTTCAATATATTTTTTTATACTTATACAAAATGCAAATTTCTATAAGACTTCATTAAGTAGGTAGAAGGTTGTGGGCCTAGCTATAAGTGAGTATAAAATTATAGTATACGGTCTAGCCTCTTCTTCGATTTTAAACCAGGTACTCTTAACTATCCAAATTCTTCTGCCGCTAAATTACTTGGTCTAGAGTAAGTAGTTTCCTTGGGTATACTAAGTAATATAATAGCTATATGAGAAGTATAAGCGGAAATAATTATTCCCTTTCTCCTATAAATTAAAATAATGTAAGTGGGCCCAAACAAATCTTTAAGGTAGAATCACCTCCGCGAGATACCATGCAACTCGTTAGTAAACAAAGGCTTAGAATTTTTCTTTTTTAGTTTTGCAAGTAAAAATATTCAGTACTTTGTGCACGTTTTGCACTAGTAATTATGCCCTCTCTGTTGGTCCTAGCCACTTTGATTTAAGACATAATTCTAGCCTTTCTTTCTTTCTGCACCGGATATAATACTATTTAATTATAGGACATGCCTGGGTTTTTCTTAGCACCTACTTGTATTCGTAAAAGAAGTAGGGTATACTAAAGGATCTCTATTCCATAGCTATACTAAATGTTTTCCATGTCGAGCCCTATCCTATGTACCTATGTAAGCCATAACACTTTAATTATGGTAAAATGAAAAGTACTTTACTTGTAATTATTCAATAGCACTAAAAATTGGCAGAGATGCCTTTTTCTTTATACAGAGTTGCTAAAAAAAAAGGAACTTATAGGAAAAACGCAAGTAGTTACAAGCGCACGTTTAAAGGCTTATTTTTTATAACTTAAGACTGCAATTAATATAGTTTAAAAGAAATATTGTACTGTAAATATTAAGAGACCCTCTTTTATGAAGGAAATACTGAGGTGGTAGACTCGTGTAAATTGTGCATTAGTGGAATACTTGACTTGCTCTACAAGATCCATACCGTAATACCCCTTAATTCATTTGTAATTTCTCTCATAATTTATATACCTTGTTAAAGGTAGGCGCGTGCTTTCCTTTTATTTTATATACATTTATCCTGCCCAAATATTGGAGTACTCCTAGACTACTTGCCCCTTAAAGAGTATATCTCAGTGATAGCTTGATGAGTGAGTTGCACCGAGTCTTGATCTACTCGTACATTTCTGTGCTTTAGGCTGCGAAAACCCGGGGCACCCGTTACCTAGAACTTAAGGGTGGAGATGCTACTATTATGGAAGATGTTATTTTATATGGTAAATTATATACAATGGACCATATACTAGATAAATATTCCTTGCTAGGTCTTGACTAGAACTAGATTACAGAGAGTTATATGCAGTATACCTCGGTCCTTAAAGCCCTTGCCTTAACTAGTGCCCTTAAAAAATAAACTGTTTTGCTATGACAAATAATTATTCTATATATTACTCCTCTACCTTATACCTTCTTTTGAGTAGCTGACAGATAACACTGAATATTTATAATCGGGCTTCGTGTAGTGTATGAATATCTACTTCGCCTAGTTTACTTATACTTAGTAGCTTTAAAGAAAAGAGAAGAACCTTATTACTACAGTGGCTCCAAAGAAAATATCATTATCATATAGGCACAAAGCTGGCTATTTAAGAGTTAGAGAGTAATGCACACCTGTGCTATGCTTTTAGTTTGTTACGTATTTATAGAGGGAACTTGCGTCACTTACTGTATTAAATATTAAATGGTTTACTTATATTTATATAATTGCCACCCCAGAAAAGGAAGGGTCCGCACTATTAAAATGTGTAGTATACTATGATTTGTGTCAATAAGGGCTGAGGAGGAACTAGCCCATGTACTTAAATTAAAGTGTCTATATAGCTACGTTGCCGCCATCCATTAAGCTAAAGGAGGTGCCAAAGATATAAGTTACAGCTCTTATGTTTATGTTATCAAAGCTATTTTTTTAGGACTGCTACACGCGGATACCTATAGTTCCCTTATCTATCTCGAAAGACTCTAAATAACAAGTAGTTAGCTAGTGACTAAACAACAGTTCTCGTGTATTATACAGAAAGGTCTATACCTGCCGTTTTTCTGCTACATTTTCATTATTAACCAAGTAATTATGTAGGGTACATTTCTTACATCAGCCTATATTCTTATTCTTTGCGAAACTTAGTTAAAAGCTGTAAGCTTTAAGATAGTTCCTAGGCATATGAGTGCTCTACCTATAAAGATACATGCTTGAGTTCTCCCTACTATAGAGAATAGGTGAATTAACTCCTTAAAAGCGAATTTTTGGATTATAATACTTGATTTATAGAAAATACAATGGCGGTTAAGACTCCTTCTGGACACGGATTTCTATAGGTTAGTAAAACGCAAATATAGAAGAAAAAATCACTTACAACCACTAAGAAAGGCATGTTTGTACCAATAAATATAGCTTTAGAGGAGGCCTCTAGTTGTAATCAAATTATTTACCGCGAGTGTAACCTATAATCATAGTATAAAATAAAACCACATAATAAATACGTAGACATAAAAGTGGATCTAATCGCCCAAGTAAAATAATCGCTTGTACCTTCTAGATGTATAACATTATACTAGTCGCACCTAAATTATATATATATTATCAGTATAATTTAGGGTATTTCTTGGCGGCTCTTGACTTACAGTTAAGCCAGCATTTATTAAGTATGAAATTACGTAAGCTTGCGTACCACTCTTTGAGTAAATAACTTGTTACCCTTTGTAGCGTGTGTTATCGTATCAGCTAAGGTTCTAGTTTATTCGCTTATGGAAGAAGATCTATCCATAATTATAAAAGCCTTTAACACCGCATGAAAATACAGTTGAACCAGTATAACTAGCTTATTTTTAGAGAGGAATGAACCCTACAAAGCGTATACCTAGTATTATATCTTAAAAATTTGAAAGGCCTACAACTTGGAGTGTACCTTAACTTTTGGGAAAGTAGAGTAGTAAGAAAGAACCTACTAGTAATAAAATATAAATCTCTATGGAATCTATTAAAGGGTAATGCAAGCGTAAACTTAAAAGTTGCTTTACAAAAATATTTTTAAGCACCCAGCAAATACTTACGCATAAAGAGGCACCTGGTTTTATATAGCACAAGCTATCGAGGAATAATTGCACACAACATTTTGAGTAACATAAATTGGGCAGTGGCAGGCTCTTATCTCCCCCTTTATAAATAGAGGATAGGTTGAACACCACTATGAATTCTTTGCTATTTTATGTTTACAAAATTTGCGTATAATAATTCTACACCCCTATACACAAATTTGGAAGGACGCGCTCCGTGCAAGATTTTTTAATTAATAGACTAGGGGTCCTCTCTCTCTAAAAGTACGCTAAAGTTGTATAAAATGAAAAGGATTGCAAGATAATTATCTAAATAGTTGATGTATAAAGTCATGTACTTTCTAACTCCTCGCATTTAAAAAGATAGAAGTGCCTTTTGCAGAGTCATAAATAGCTAAGCCTTAATAGTAACAGATACTAGTTCTTTAAACCTACCTCGCGCTAAGAAAATATACAGTAGGTTCTTGCTTTGGCACCCTGTTACCTATAAGAGAGTACTCCATAGCTACAAGAGTTACGAGTTACTTGCCCTAATAAATATTATAGGCTAAGAGAAAAGGCACGTCAAATATTTGCATCTTAAGAAGTAAGCCCGAGTATGCAGGGTGCTAAAAGACAGTTCTATAACTTTGCCTAAAGACACGCCGCAAGGATACATGAGTAAATAGGTTTAAGTACAAGACTAAAAATACAGTGACAAGCCTAAGTATGTCAAGTCTTTCCGTATAAAAATAAAATCTCTCCAAAGACAGGGCCCTATGTTAAATTATTTAAATGCATTCTTTACCTTAGCAGATGTTGTTATAGAGGCCCTTTCATTATATTATATTATAGTTATAGGAAATAATTATTTTGTACATTAAAGTTATATCGTATTATTTAGGACGAAGAATAGGAAGATGCTAGAGTAACAAGGAAAGATAAAGGGGATGTTCCCTTTCTATTCTAGAGAAAGTACTGGCATTTATACAATTAGATATTAACCTTAAAGATTCCTAAAGACATAATTATGTAGGGTACGCTGTTAGCCCCAAGATTCGTGCTTAAAACTAAACTCCACTTGAAAGCAAAACATACTTTAGAGAATTATTAAGTAACCAATCCTTGCCCTGGAATATTTAAAGAGTACAAGCTATCAATTATTAAATGATTGTTCAATTTGTTACAGAGTAAGATATAGCCCTTTGTTTAGTTTAAGGAAATAGTTGGAATACCCTCCCTCGCTCTATAAGCAGCTATACTATAAAAGAAGTTTACCCTGTTGAGTTTAATTAAGTACCCGTATTAATAATCATAATCAAATAACGCAATAATAATAATGATGCCTTAACTCTTGCGCCAACGGCCTATCTTACCAAGAGTATTACCTAAAATTTTATAGAGATCTTGTAGCGAAAGTATATATCACCGGCGAGAGGCCATATGTTAAACCTTGTAATAGCGCAGTCTTAGAATTTATAGCTAGGTTATAGAATTACTAGTGCACAGTTAATGCATAAAGAAATAGTTAAAGCCCTTATTTATCATTTAGAGCTGGTAAGAAAGTATGCTATCATAGTGAATTATATAGTAAAAAAGTTGTTTTTTTATTACCACGCTTAGCCTTGGGCTTGTCTTACTTTTAATCCACCAGGATTATTCTTAAGTTTTTGTTTTTTTATAAAAATGGTGTAAGTTCTTACGTAAGGAAGGGCTTCCCGTATTTATTATTTTCTATACTTTATGACAAAACTATATGGGGTGCGCCCTATTACCTAGCATTTCTAGAGTTATGCATATGCCTACCTTAGTGACAATGTTCTATAATGACAAGCTTTACTTACCGGTGCTTTAAGAAAAGAGGGCGAAGGTACTATTTATTTTATTACATATTTTAGAACTGATATTTTACATTTCTGGGGGGGGCAATCCGCACTCTATGGGCATTTTATAACTTAAAAACCACATTTTAAATATTTTTCTATAGGAAGTATCTGAATTCAAGTAGGAAGGATTCTGTATAAAGTAAGAATGATATACTTTAGATCTATAAGTTCTACTAAGTAATCTATTAGATATTTTAAGCAAGGTACTGAAGTACTGCTATAATGAATCACACGATCAATTACTATCTGCTTATAGAACTCTTAGCGGTGCATGCCCGAATCTAGTAGGAATAACTATTAAATAGTGAAAGAGTAGGTTCCCCCTTCTTAACAAGCTGCCCTTAGGGCATTCTTGACTGCGCATTAAATTAATTAAGTAATAAATACCCCTCAAATTAGGAATAAATTCTTCTGCAATCTTTTATGATAAAGTGAACTCCTCTCTACAGTTCTTGCTGGATACGAAAGCACAAAGTTGTATATGCTATCCTTCTTAACTCTCTGTGACATTATCTAAAACTTGGCAAGCAAATACCCTGGCTGTCTATTAGAACTATTAGAAGTAGCCCCTCTTTCTGTAAAGTACATTTAGTCGCCCAGTGTTAAATATCCGGCCCCAAAGCTAGAGCTCTATATTTATAAAAATAAAAGCGAATAACTTGTATAGTAGCTGTAGCATATATAAGAAATGATAGTACTAGTAAAGCCCCCGTGCATAAATTGAAAAATAATATAAATACCTACTTTATCGCCCATAACTATATTTTAACTATATTTTGGAAACTACAAGGGAAGCCCGTTACTGCAAGAGCTTGTCCTGTAATATTTACGGGGCTAGAATATAGTGCTATGCACCCCAAGGCTTTAACCAGAATAATAAGCGTTCTTAGTTAAGAGGAGGTACCTGTACCTACAAGAACATGCCCCGCCCGCAAGTATCTACCTTTAGTAGAAGTACTACTAAATCCCTATAAAATAAGCAATTCATGTATGCAAGAAGACCAATTCTAGGGCACTTTTTATATAGTACAAAATTCATCTAAAATGGTAACACATGAAAATATATCATCCCCTCCCCCCACCCGCAAGGTCTATAAAATTCAATCTTCTATATATAGAAATGTTGTATAGGAGCGCTCCCTTTTTTTAGAATTAAGTTTTTAGCAAGTCTAGATTTTAGGTAAGCTGGTAAGTAAATACTATACCTTTATAACAAGTTATCGGCGCGTAGAAAGTTTTATAGTGTGGGTTCCTTGGTCTTTCAATAAATGCTAAGACTATCAATAATTCCTGAGTTATGCTTCTAGCCCCTACTCAAAGTGCTAGCCAATATCATTAAAGAAAATAATCTATTACTAAAGTGCCTGTACTCAAAGACTATAAGGGTGCGTTAGTTAAATTATATGCGTATTTAATTAAGACGGAGCCCCTGGAAAAGACAGTTGTAGGAAATTATACATCTCCTAGGCGCTCCTTTCATAGAACCTGTTAACTAAATTATGAAAAACTACTTGCATATATGTTAGTAATTATCTAGTAGTTATTCTATAGAAAAGGGAGAAATGCTCTAAGCAACTGGTAAGCATTAATGATCTGCCATACTTAAGTGGATGCCTAAGGCTGTACTTAGACTAGACAAAGTACAAGAGCTATCTAACAAGGAAAGATTACTTTACTACTATAAACAAATACTTGTGGGGCAGCTGCTCCTAATTACTCTGTACTTTATATAACAATTATTTGCTTTTATTTTACTACAAAGTGTCCTTTTTATTCGAGCCATAGAGATAGAATAATTAATTGCCTTTAGCCTTTATAGCTATATTACCTGGCATCCCTGAGAAAGCACGTTACTATAAATGGATATTTTGTATAGGGGTACTTTAAATTACCCTACGAAAAAGGAAGAATAGAGTACCCTGCGCTTACTCCTACGTAAACTTTATAATTAAGACCTACTGAAGCTTAACTAAAAGATAAAGAATAATTAGCTAATCATGCCCGGCCCTCAAGAGTCTACTTGGAATGCATGTGAAATACTTAAGACACTCTAGAGTGAAATATCTATATAATACGCAAAGGTACATAATCTCTCTACAAGGAGCTGGACAAAGTACCTTACCTCTTTATAATTATAATAGAGAAAGAAGAAGGTACTTTAATCTTACATGTGCGCTGACTAATATGATAGGGTTTACCCCTAGCTCTCAAATATAAATACCTAAGATATCAACTATATCAGAAAGGAACGCTACAATTCTATAAATAAATATAAACTTTACTAGAGCTATAACTAGAGTACAGACAGCTGGAGAGTGCATAACTACTAGAAGGACTTATATATTATTTTACTTAATCTATTGGCTTACTAAAAAAAAAGGGAGGGTCGCTAGTACAAGTGTACTTGCACGCCTCTTGGAGAAATATAATATATAAATCGCGTCACTTTAAATATAGAACCCTGTACTAACAACTTAACTTGGCCAAAGGGCGCATGCATGGCTTATCACGCAAATATTTCGGTGATACATCACTAGTAAAGGGTACTTAATCTAAATGGAAAAGATTATAGCGTCCTATTATATGAGGGCCTACCCTATAAAGGCTTGGGTAAGAGAGCTGTGTCTTAATGCTGTGTTATGTTAAGCAACCCCACAAAGTAAATAATAATGTGCTATTTGTTAATCTAGTAGGCGCTAGTTAATATCTTGGCTAATGTATCTATATTACTTTCTATATTTTAATGTCTTTAATTTTGTAAATTTTTTTGAAAGGGAAAGGCGCTAAGGGGCAACTGCACGCAGCGTTTATCTAGTAAGGAAATCATTTTAAAGTACAAAAATGAAGAACGTAGTTATTAGGGAAGTACCCACGGTAACAAAGGTAACAAAATGGCCTAGACCAATCCTCTTTATATAGCTAACACCCAGAAGGTAATGCCTTTCAGTAAATGTATAGCTTGGGCAATTATGCTCTTTCTCTTTTAGCTCCCCTTATTAAGTTAAAGGAACAATTGAAGTGAGTAGCTTCCTTAACTATCCTTTCTATAACACAAGGACTTTTTAGTAAATGAGTACTTATTGCCTTAGATATGAAAAGAGATATGAAAGTACACTCTTGCTTAACTATTCTTAATACTGGAGAGGGCTTTATTACTAGTTGTTTAAAGACTATACTTTAGCAAAAGCCTAATAAAGTGAGTTGTACCTTATAGGATAAATAGGATAAACCCACTGTTCTATGGAAGTAAGCTATCTCTTCTTTACGCCTGAGTAATTATACTCAATACCCTGGGCGAGACTTGAGCTGTAGTTAGGTCTTGGATAATATGTATACTGCTTTTAACGGTGCTAATTAATTAATTAGGGTTACAGTATACCAGCGAACATTCTACCTTTAAATGAAAAGGCGCAGAAGCTGGTTGTTGGGCTAAAAGTAAGGGTTTTATTCCTCTATTTATAAGCAAAAAGGCCCTGAATAAGATAAACTAAGGCATAAAATATGTCTTTCACTAGTACCCCCAATATTTTATATTACATTTTTGTATTTAGTGAATCCGCGTACCCCCCCCACACCACTTTACAAAGTGTGTTTTAGACATATTTATAGGTTAAAGTACCTTCCGCTTTTACTTAAGTGCTAGAAACTGGAGCATGTATTTAACAAGAAGTACCCTATAGAGTTTTTCTACTGCGCACACTTCCTTTGACCCTTTTTATGTAGAGGAGCACGCTCTTATCCGTCTTTAATTATATCATATTTTCTGGTGAAGCATTTTAAGAAGTATTTTTTACTGTCTTAAGAAGTACTGCCCCGTCACTATATTTAAATATAATTAAGAGAAGGGGTTGCGCACATAGGTTGGCGCTTTTACATGCCTAAAAAAAACCTATCAGAATATATGGATAGTTAAGTCATATTACTATAAGCTTTGTACCCATATAATTTAAGGGTGTTTTAAAGAGAGGGTCCCCTTATTTCTGCCGTGAGAAGGAAGTATCTTCACTAGTCATAGAAACAACAGAAATTTAAGTTTGAGGCTTCTTACCTACTAAACTCGCCTTTAGTAATCCCTTATCATTATATGTATTTGCACCAACTAAACTATTTAAATTTACCTTTATTTTATTCGTATCTTACTTAAGGGTCTCTGCTAGTGACAAGTTACGTATATGTTGTACATACATACTTTAGAAAGCTGCCCAGAATCTAGAATTGTACGTTCCCTACGAGCTAACCTTGCTTTTTAAATAAATTAAATTTAAATAAATGCGCTAAACCTTGAAAGCTCCTATTGACATATTCGCTTAATAAAAACTTGTGCTCTTAACTAACTATATATATATAGTTAATACGGGCAATTTTTCCTATAAGAATATCTTGCCTACGTTTTTATACTAATAGAAATACGCTCTACGCCGCTTCTTTTCTTTGCGCCTAAATATTGAAAATATAGATCTACATCTTTTGCTTACGTAGTTAGAGAATTATAAATAAAGTACACTATCAGCATATAAATGCCTTAGTACTAAGTACTAATTCGGAATAAATAAAGCTTTACTCGCTAATCATTGTTTGGGCAAAACGCCTTTTATTAGGTATTAGGCTAAAGCTATTGACTAATAGAAACCCTAATTTTTATTACTTAAAGACAAGTTGTTATATACCAGCGCTTTACACAGGATTTACTATATTATATAAAATATTATATAAAATAGATATATATCACAAGAGCACCCTACTATTACTATACTCAGTTAGACTCATTATAAAATATATTGATAATTAAGAAGGGAAATAACTATAAAACAATATCTTGCAGAGCTGCGTACTATATTTCAAGAGGAGATAGCTCAGCAAGTTGGAATAGTCTTTGAACCAGCATATTAAACAGTGAACTACAAAGCCTTCATTAACGTACCCAAACCTAATCAACTATAACAAGCTACGACGATCTATCAATGACAACTTTTAGAACCTCCTGTCTCGTATTGTTACTACGTAGGACTCGTGCCCAGGAAGAAGAAGCCTGGTACTACGCTGCGCTCGTCCAGGTTACTGCAGCAAGGAAAAAAAGAAAAGCAGGTTTAGCATATTTTTTTTACTCCTCCAAACTACTATAATAGATTTTCGACCAGATTTCGGGTCGAAGCAGCGTGTCACTTTTCGCTAATAAAAGTGTTCCGTTTGGGCTGTTTTCAAAAAAGTTGAAGGCTTAAAAATCAGCATCCTGAAAAGTATACTACTGGCTGCATTCAAAAAAAAGGAACTAACTGCACACTTAACTACATAACCATATAGAATCCTAGGCTTTCATCAAGGCTTGATGGCGTATTTCCCCGTAGCTTGGGGCTATTTGTAGGGTTTACTCAAGGAGGGCCGTAGCCTATCCCTTTAAGTAAATTAGGTTTTGTTACTTTCGCATATACGTGGCATGACATTTCAGAAAATAACAGGTCCTTCACTAGTAAAAATGGGTCGAGTTACTTTGACCCTATATGAATGAAACGCGAGAAATCACGAAATTTCTCCTCTTCTTCCTCTCTTAAAATATCTCTATTATTAGCTATGAAGTATACGTCCCTTTGTAGCTATGTTTGCAAGTTCAAGTAATCTAATCTATAGTTCGTGCTTTTAGCCCAGCCCTTAACTTAATATAATTGCTTAAGTAAGCGTATTTTCCAAATATATTATAGTAGCAAGTTCTTGCTCCTTAGATATACATAAATAGTAGCGGGAGAAGTTCTTCCTTACAAAGATATAAATGTTAGCTATAATATAAATTTTGGGACTTTCTAGAGAGGGGCTTTAGAGAAAGTACTTGCATGTTAACTTGCACAAAAGCGGCAACTTTGTTTAAAATTAAATAATAAATAAGAGGGGGCATTACTATTTGCTTATTGTATAATAATAACTAATTTAATAGAGCACTAAGGGTTATTTACCGCAGCTGACTCTATGCAAAAAACGCCCGCGTGTTCATTTATAAACTAAATGCACCCCTAGTATTTCATAATCTATACAGAATATGTTTGCGCTAAATAATTTAAGAGCACTTAGACATTCTTCATTAATAAGAGTTGATAGGTTACTTTGCCTATACAGGAATAAAAAGGGGGGTGTCTTACATTGTACATTACTATCTATCGTCTGTTTTACAAGGTATACTTATCAAGGGAGTGCTATGGCTGCAACTATAAACTATGTATAATCTAACCAGTTCTATGTGCTCTAAGGGTACTTGTACTAAACTAACGCATTTGCTTAATAAAAGCCCTACGTTTATCGCTAGCCATGCACTATTTAGTAATATAAGCTGGGTCTTGCCTCCTATAAATATAATAAAAGTTGCATAAAATGAAAATAAGGATCATTTGATAATTATAATATAGACAATTAGTTAGCAGCAAATCATAGATTAAGCACCCCAGCAAGCGTACACTATTATTATATAGTAATAATCCTCTAGCAGCAGCTATATAGTTCTAGCTCAGCGATGTTTCCCGTCTTAAGTATTATGTATTAACTCAAATGAGATCTATTATATATAAAAATTAGCGTATAGATATTTCAATATGTAACTAGGCAAGGTATTAACCAAATACTTATTCACAAAGTAGTAGTTTATTAGCGTAGCGCTTTTAAAAATAGGGGGGCCCAGTACCTTGTTGCGGAGAAACTCTGGCTGACAGTAAAGTTGTAGCTTAGTTAATAGGACATCTTAAGTTCTTTCATAGTAAAGACGGGAAGTCATTTCCAATAATAACGGGTTATTTCTAGCCATAATCAAAGCATTCTTTTAGAGTGGCGGGACCAAAAGCTTGGGGGTTTTATTTCTTTACCTATAAAGAAGCCTGTAACTTATGTATAAATTAAGGCTTTAAACTACACCTTAGAGTCTCTTTGTATTGTATGCAAATTTACCCATGCAGTAACGTTTCAGGGCGTTCTATACTAATAAAAACTAATAAAAAATGCACTCTCTATTGATCTATACACAGCCTTTTACTAGAGTTTATGAGAAATATAGTTTTGTATTACTTGCAGAATTAGTAATGGCAGAGGGGCACTAATCTGTTCACTCATTGCGCAGTATATTATAGTATAGAGCTTGCCTCTATCTGGACCACTCACCAGCCTTTGCCTTATAGATTCTGGTAGGGTACGTATAGATTCTTGCCCTTGCATTTCATTTCTAAGCTCTTTCAAAAGGGAGATTACTATAACTTGCTAATAGAATGAGGCTTTCAAAGACAAAGATGACCTAATAGTTGGATTTCCTATGCTTGGACCGTTGCGCAGATTTTACACTAACTAAGAAGAATACTCTCTACGTTACCCTTGTACATGATATTAATCCAATAATTAAAGTAGTACTTGCCCTAGCCATAGGTTGTGCCCGTATTAACTTCTAACTATCAGCAGCTGTCTATAAGAGAGTTCTGGTACTATAATAATGAAGCATGAATTGTAAACTACTTTTTGTTAAATATTTTAACAACGCCTTCTTATCAAGTTATCAAGCTGCAGTCTACCTTAACTTCACCCTTAGGAGGTAGCATAGACAATAATATAGAAAAAAGTTATAGGCCTCACTCAAACGTGCAAGCTTTGGGGCAACCACTTAATTTAATCTTAATTTAATATAACTTTTAAATAAATTCATAGAGGAATAACTATAGCTATAAGGTTCCATCTTCCGGGGATACGGCACTTAATTTATTAGGTATGTACTTGGAGTTTACATAACATAATAAGGGCCCCCTTTTACAAGCATCGAGCTCCTTTTTTTTGTTACCTTCCCTTGACTATAGTATTTTGTGAGTTATTCGCTGTGCCCTAGTTTTTTTATTTAGGAGCCATAAGACACTCCCGCTCTATTATATTAGAATTAGATAGACATCTTTCTCTTTCTAGTTATAATATTGGAACATAGATTTACACCCTTAGCTTTGATAGCTTAGTATTAAGTATAATTAAAATAGAGCTAGAACTAGTGCCTTTTCTACTATAATATATTTTAAAAGAATTCCTGTGTAAGTGCTCAAAGCATGTTTTGTATTTATAAATATTTGCCTTGCACTGGTATATGTGCACTACTCAAGTACTCCATTCTATAAGCTATTCTATAAGCTATGTGTAGGAAAAGTGTGCTGATATAAGCTTTTCGTGCCTAGTTTCCTTCTCTATCATGGTGGATACTTTCTCGCGTTTTGCCTACGTCCAATTATTTCTAATAAATTTAAATTAAGTGTATTTAGCTCTACGCCTTTGCTATGGGAGTTACATATACTAGAACTAGAGTACTCTTTACTTGCGAAGGACTTACCATAAATAATAGTAGTTTTTAGCGGGGACTAGAAATCACCTGCATTAGTAGTGCACTACCTTATACCCCAACGTGGTACTGTTAGATACTACACAAATAGCCTATATTACTATAATACAGCTCTTAAATAAAAATGCTTTGGCAGATACAGCCTGTGCTAATAAATGCGCCTTAAATATGAGCAAAGGGAAATACCTTTAATACCTGATAAATCCAAGTAATTGCAACGCTCTAGTTATAAAAAGCTACCTTTCTATGTTTCCCTAAAGCGGGGTATAGATAATTTAGTATTCCCTAAAAAAAAATAAAATG
This sequence comes from Plantago tenuiflora, assembly GCA_036897805.1. Lineage (NCBI taxonomy): Eukaryota > Viridiplantae > Streptophyta > Magnoliopsida > Lamiales > Plantaginaceae > Plantago > Plantago tenuiflora. Next base: position 6,434 of record JAYMST010000021.1, on the reverse strand, counting down.
CTTAGTTTGCTCTACTATAGAGGCTGTTAGAAGAAGTCCATAAGATATCTTCTAAAATCATTTTTTAGAAATAGCTTTTAAAAGCTTTGATTTGCCTTTTGCTTTTATACATTTATCTATAATTATTAACTCGGCACGCAGTTAACTGGTAGTGGCTTAAGCCTAAAACCTTTCATTAAGTGGTCAATTTCAATTAAATGGTCAGTTTAAATATTTATGGGCGAGGGGAACATGACCTATAAAAACTAAGGGGCTTTTTACTTTCTGATAAAACTACGGGAACTACTAGTAAAGGAATACTCCCTTTAGGCTTGGCAAATACCCGACTGCTCGTATATAACTGAAAAGACTCTATTGTGCTAGAAGATAGTTTTAATTATATTATATAAAAATATAAGGCACGTGCACTAACTATAGTATTAATTTGAGTTAATTTGAGACAAGTCTTGAGTAAAAGATGAGCCAAGTACCTACGCCCGCATTTAGTTATCAAATTATTTTAATTGTTAGTTCTAGAATACTGACTGCCCTAAAGAGAAAGGTGTTATGCCATAGTTCTTTGGCGGCCTCTTTAGTTATCCACCTACGAATACTCCTACACCTGTATTTATTGGCAAAGCACGCAAACCTTCTTACTCTTTAGAATTCTGCCTTACTTTACAATGTTGTGTCTCTAAAAGTATACATAGTAGTCTGCCATAATGGTATATTTTTAAAAAGGCACAGAGTACTCAACTATAACATTCTCAGTAAATAAGTTTAAGAAAGCATACCTCGCGCGAGCTATAATCTAAAGTAAAGTACTTCTTTTAAGCCAAAACACGTAGATAAGAAGAGAGCCTTTATATGTTAGTTATATAAGACTTGTACTCACAGGCTATAGATAATGTTGTTCCTTTATAGACCTTTGCCTGCCCGTTAACTATAGTAAAGGGATTGCTTTTTCCTGAAAGGACAGCAACGCCCACCTTACTAGAGGCGCATTAAAGGCCTTTCCTATTGGTGTAGTCATAAGATAGAAGTTTAAGTATAGTACTTGAAAAACGCCCTTGAGGTGGTTTATGAGAGAGTAACTTGTTAACGACAATGCTACAATTTATGAGCAAGCAATATTACTTACAGTTTATTAATCTCCAAGATTTGGAAAAGAAACGTGAGTACCAGTGGAAAGAGGAATACCTGCGCTGCGCCTTCTTTATTTAAATTATCCTTTTACTTATCTCTACCTTATAAAATGCGTGCACTTAAATTCGGAGGGTCTCTGTATGACAATATTTCTTTAATAAAAGCTTGCATTTATGACCCCTCATGAATGATTCTATATCTTGATCTTGTCTATTTAAATAAATTTTTGTACTACAACTTCTGTATTTAATTTATAAGGGGCTCTTGTTGCTCTTGCATTTTACAGAAAAGGCGTCGCTCTTTGTGATCATATATTTCCTATATTAAATATTAAAATTCTGGTATCTCCCTGATAAAAGATGTTATAAGAAAGAGCTCTGTTATCCATAACTACGTAACTATAAAGGACGTGGGCTCATCATTCTCTAAAGGCTGCTATAATCTTGATACCCTAGTATTATACCTAGGTCCAATAGTTCTGGTAGGAGAGATTTTAGGGCAATGCTTTATTAATAACAAACACACTAAGGTACTGCATTCTTTATAACCAACTCTACGGCTAGGCTTATAAGGCTAAAATCTCTTTAAAATGAACTTGTAGGAAAAATCCTCCCCACAAGCAACTAGTCAAGAACGCGCGCTTTTACTAAACGAATACTACGCACGGGGCCTTTAATATTTTGCATACGCATACTTAATAAGTCCAAGAGTAGCCTGAAGTAATGATCTATTATTAATAGGCAGTTATCTAGGCCATGAACACTCGGGAGTAGTAAGGCAAGATTATATACCTCCTGCATTTTATTTATATTTATTCTTAAGCTTTTATAAAAGGAAAGACTATTACCATATTGTGTAACATTGGCTTTTTGCGAATTACTGGTAGGTGCTAACACTTGGGTATTCTCTTTACTTGACTTCTAGTAGCGCGCAAGGGTTTAACTTTTAATTATAGAAGAAGTACTTTTACTCTATGACAAAATTAGGTTCCCCTTTCTGAGATGTAATACATGGATAACTTAAAATTAAATAGAGTAGTAACAGGTATTTATACAGACCTATTACATTCATGGTTGGGTAAGCATTGGGTAGATAGAAATATAATAGCAAACAGTCCCCTATATTTAATAAGCATGCTTTTATCTATACTTGCAAAAACAGGATGTAAAGATCCTATTAAGTACTCATAAGAGGTATACTTAGCCCTTGTATATGCTTTTGCTATCTAGGCTCACTTAGTCCTACTCTATTTTGTATTTATAGAAGTACGCTCTTAAGCACGCACGCATCGGCGCCCGCCCTTACTTTTAAAGTATAAAACACTTATATTTAAGAAAAGGCGCGTGTCTTCTAGGAAATATTATAGAAACTATGTAGTATTATGTACTTATTTATTAATATGGGTACTTGGCCTCCCTTTGTTTAGCCTTCAAATCAAAAATAAATAAATTAAAGTATTTACTGTCTTCTCCAGTAAGCATAACTACGTACCCTCTACTCCTAGCGATACATAACGTGAGTTAGTGCTTTTATCGGCATTTTCCTTGCTTAAGCAATCTCCTTTTATATATTTATATGGCCTAAGGAAGGGAAGAATCTTTTACTACAATTAATCTTAAATTAAATAGCATATACTAAAGCTCTTTTCTTGGGGATTGTTTGGGCAACAACAAGCCTGTTAATGGGCTAGTATATATACTCTTAAGGGACTGCACTTTGTCTTCTTAGATATGTTAAGGCGTCATCTTCCTACTGTGCAATATTTTATACGAGAACCTGGTGGGCACTAAGTGCTTTCAAGAATTCCTAAATGCATCCTCTCTTAAAAAGGCGAATGTACAGCTAACAGGAAATACTACGGCGTGTAAAAAAAAGATACTTTAATACATAGGATGACAAATTCTTAGTGCCATATTCTCTTAATGATAAATACATTTTGTCTAGTGAACAATACAGGTTTCAAGGAGTTCCTTGTGGTAAGTTATAGAATACTTGAATACTTGGATTATAGTAACTCAATAATTATACTTTGGCTGGCCCATGCAGTTTGGACGGTTGCTCCTTCCTGTGGTTAAATACTAGTCTTTGGGTATATGGGCTTGTCTAAGAAAGTAGAAGGCTAGCCTCTTATTTATAGTTATAGTGAATTAAGACGACCTTTATCTTATTCGAAATACAGGGGTTGAGTTGGTACAGTGCCGCTTATATTTGATAACTACTTATACTTTATTTAATAAAGCTAATTTAATAGTAAGAGGCAGGGGACTCTACTCATAGAGCTATTTAGATTAATACCTTATTAGACGGGTAAATGCTATTTCCTTTAATTCTTTCGTCACTCACTTCATGGACAATTACTACGTTTAGTTTAGTCAGGGGTAGGGACTACTTTATTAACCCAAGTAAGTTTAAAACAGGACTTTCAAAAAGGATAGAGGGGCACTTACACCCGGAAACCGCAATATAGTTATTAAGGAATTATGCATTATATCATTCTTGAGAGTTTTACTAGAGTACACTTAAAAAAGTATCATGACACATAGGAACAAATTAATACTAGAACACTGTAAAGACGAGGAGGAGCTAGTCCCTGTGCTAACGTGAATGTTAACTCTTGCTAAATAAGGGGAAGAAAAATTTTTACTAACTATAATCTTGTCCTCGAGCCATACTTTAATCCTTTATAAAAAATGAATAATACAAGCGTGTTTGCTTGCCTAATCCTAATATATGCGCCTTTTATAGCTTTTACTTAGTAGCTACAAGAGAAATAAGAGAAAGAGTCCTGTGCTTGTGCAGTTTGTTAAAGGAATAATTGCTATTGCACCTGCTAGTGAATGTCAAGTACAGCTTTCTTGGTGGAGTAATAACTAGCATCTCTCATAATATACATTTACTCTGCCATAATTATATTAGTGCCCTAGCTGCCTTGTAATCTCTTACTTCTTAATATTTTGGTTTTTCTTTATTAAGTTATTAATTATGCCGTGCCATAGGCCTTATTCCCAAGATAAATACTTTCCAGTTGCTAGAAATCTCTATAGTATCAAGAGGGGCGGCATACTTTAATGCACTAAATTTAAATGGGCTTAAAGCTTAAAGAAGAGACTTTCTTGTGCTTATGCATTTATATACTTGCCCCAGGAAAAAGGGTTTGCTATATTAAATCCAGTTATAATCTTTTGTTCATATTAAGAAATAGAAAACTGATCGGTGTACTTAAAGCACCTAGTAGAGCTAGGTTATCAATATAAGGTACTGCCTACTACTTAAGCTTGTATACTTAAGTTAAGCTTGTATACTTAAGATATTTAGGCTCGTGGCAAGAAATAGCTCTATGTATTATCTACTAAAGGAAGTGTTCTATATATTTAATTTACTGTCTTTTACCCTACACAGAATCGGGGCCCCTCCTTTTTTATTAACCTAGATAAATTGAACACAGTAGTTGCCTATATATTTATCTATATATAGAGCTATAGGGTCTGCCAAGTGCGCCCTATTGATATTCATAAATTATGCCTTGCCCAAGTAACTCTCCTGTTTTCCGTAGTATCGCCTTTGTAGTAGCATAGCTTTTAAACGGAGCATGCAACAACACCATTTGGTTAAGCACCTAGCGCATTTAAAATATTTAGTGGGAGGGGTACTTATATAACTAAAGAATGAAGATTCTGTACGAGACAATTCGCGAAGAGCCGCGTGGTATAGGAAAAACACAAAAAAAAAAAAAGAAAAAAATAAAGACTATAAAAAACCTCCGCTGACGAAGGATCAGCAGTAGCACTAACAGCGCTCCCACCTATTTAATAAAGCTCCTTTTTTCTGAGGACCCTTGAAGACATAATTAATTATAAATAATAAAAATTTCAACTACCTCTGACCAATTGCCTAGAAGAATAGAGAAAGCGTAGCATTTAGAGAGTCATTTAGCATAAAACACCTCGCCGTTGCATTAACAAGTTTAGATAAAGAACCTTATTTATGTGCCCTTTAAGCGCAAGTTACCTCCTATCCTATAAGACTGGAGAACGCTTCTAACCTGAATTACCACAAGCACATCTATTACGAAGTTATTTATATCTACTATATCTACGCATTACTCAGAGGAAAGCGCGTCTCTACTAGACAACCTTCTGTATAAGATAGATCTATGCCTAAGTGAATGCTTATGTCCAACAAGTTCCAGGAAAATATCTAGTTAGGAAACTATGCATGCCATGTTTCCTTATTTCAAATCATTGCGCCCTTTAGAAAACACCACTAAGAGGCCTATCCTTATAACTAAGCCTAAAAAAATAACATTTGTAATATAAAGTTGCAGTTAATTATGAAGATTATTGTACTTGTACCTTGTTAGATAAGTTCAAGTTAGTTAAGGAGTAAAGTGTAAAGAAGGCCTTTAGTGCCCACCTTACCTTAATAGTTATTAGTTATGCCTTGAAAGTGCTGGTACCTTTGTAGAGCTAGATCAGTAGTGTACGGCGAAAGCTCCCTTTAAATAAAGCCGTTAGCCTTGTAGGCTGTAATAATATTGCTCTTTTTTTACTAATGCATAACTACTTGCATACTTGCCTTGTAGACCTTTTTTACGGCCAGTTAGGAAATAATGGACTACTGAAAATATAATAAGCACATTTAGGAGTTACCTCTTCGTCCTTTATAGAGAGCCAAGCTATATTACTCAGTGTGCACGAAAACACTACTCACTTATATTAGGGTTTTTAAATGAAAGTTAAGCTTTCTATAGCTCTATAGTACCGGGTCGGCAGAAAGGGTATGTAAGGTTCGCTGCGTGAGCTATTTCTCTTCTATAAAATAAAATGCTAAATAAGAGTTTCTCTCTTTAATATCGGGTCCTTTTTTTTTTTAGATAAAGGTGTGTACTCTAAACAATGCTAATTAAGTTAGTCCCCTCTCTTTTATCTTTTATTAATTCTACCGGGAGCTCTTGTCCTTTATAATATAGTTTAGTAGGAGTTATTCATTGCTAGTACCGAAGAGGCCTTGATATTATTACACACTTCTTAAAAGTACTTACCTGCGAGATACCCAGGCATTCTAAAATTACATATTATAGCATATATAAAGTAAATCCAAGTAAGGCCCTCTTATCTGTATCTCTTCTCTGTATAGTTAAGAAAGCTACAAGGCTGCCGCATAAATTTGTTGGAGGGACTTGCAAGAGTCTACTATGGAAAACCCTTTATTTCATCTATCATCTAATAGTATAACAATTTGAGAGAGCGGCTCTGGCTTAAGCCTAAAACCTTTCATTAAGTGGTCAATTTCAATTAAATGGTCAGTTT
>JAYMST010000020.1:0-28688 GCA_036897805.1 Plantago tenuiflora | reverse complement strand
ATAATTATATATATACTCACAGGGGGAGCTATATATATATATATATATATATATATATATATAGTGTCTATAAAAACCCATTTATGTGCCCCAGGTCTTATGTATGGTAGAAGACTAGACGTATTGTATTTTTAGGGACTCCTTAACTTACGGAAAGGAAAATGTTTAAATTATTTGGTTTCTCATAGCGCCCAGTTTTAGGTTACTCTATTAATATTAATGGGTCTTGCTATATGTATTATCTGGACTTGTCTACTAGAAAATAAAGGGGAATACGCCTTGTTCTTTTATAAAATATAAGGTGCGCCCGTGCTAGATTAATAGTTATCTAGAAAGATAGGCTATATGGCAAGGGCATGAATTCTCTGGCGCAAGCTAACGCAAGTAAATACAACGGATAACCCTAATAAAGTATAAATATAGAACCCGAAAGGGTACTTATCTTAAATTGGTGGCGTATATAATTAATATTAATCCTGGACAAACTCTGCACTAAAAGGAGTACTCCTGTATTATACACTAATAGACACTTTTGTCATAAGTTACCGCGTTACTTGAGCAAAGCTGCTTTTTATAATAGAAGCATAAGTGCAAAGGGCTGTTTAAGATATTGGTTACTTTATTAGCCAAGCCTCGTGGGTACTCTACCCGGGCTTTGAGCATATTTTATAATTTGAAGTTATACTCTTCTTTGATACAACATACAACTGGTTATGTGGTAAGGAGACAGTACTATGTTAACTCTCCTCTATGCGCATAAACCCTAAAAGCTATCTTGGAATTATGCATACTTTTTTAATAAGGTATTTCCTAAGGGTTTACTTAGAAGTAAGAGGCAGAGCTCCTACAAAGCACACGGAAAGCGCAGTTAGTAAGTACACCTTATGTTTATTCCTGGGCCGGGAAAGTACAAGAATGCCTCCTTTCTTCCAATCCTTTAAGGCAAGCTTTTGACAGCCCCTAGCTCTACTAGCTCTAAATAATATAAACTTAATTCTCCAAGAATATAATTTGTATGAACCTAAGCGAAAAGCTATCAAGCGCTCTATATGAAAGTGTTTAATTAACTGTATCTCAAATATAATAGTGCGCTCTCGGAGAATTAAGTTTATATTGTTTTTATTCATTTCTTAGCCCTCTTTCTATAGCTATCAGTATTGCACTATTGTAGTTCTTAACTATATAGATAGTATAATACTGAAAATGAAAAATTTACAAGGTCACTAGAAGCCTATTTAATATTAATAATTATTTAATAATATATTTTCTTTATTAAAGAGAATTCTTTATAAAGCGAATAGAAGTAAAGTATAAAGTACTATTTAAGTAGCCGTTAGAAGAGATTTTTTTGCTTAAGCAACGCTATTTAAAGGGGCCTTCTCACTACTACCATAATTGTCTATTTTCCACTAGCAAAGTTAGATATTATTCCAAAGATAGCGTTACAGCCGTTCCTTTCACATATTTATTTGTATAAGAGAAAGGACCACGTAAATATGATTTAAGCTAGTTATTTTATAAAAGTAGTCCTTGGGCATTATTTTCTGCTAACGCTAAGTTCAGTGTTAGTAAGAAGGTACAAAGAAACTTTTGTTAAGAGGATTCTAAAAGTTGCGCTAATTTACATAGAAGAGGGCATTATTATACTTTTATAAATACAAAGTTACCTAAAAAAGTATTGCTCAAAACAAACCCGAGTGGGTATAATAAGATTACAACACCTAACCTAAAAAAGAGACATAAATTTATACAATAAATAAGAGTTAGAGGGCTTTAATAATCCAATATAGTTTGGCACAGGAGAGGAGTGCTGTTGCGGTACATAGCTAATCTAGAGGTAACAGCAAAGATTACTATATAAGCAGTCTTGCCTATATAGGGCATTGCCCACAAGCTTCGCTAGCAGACTCCTAATATAAAAAAAATAAAAAAATATATTTTTATATTATATTTTTAAAATAGCCCTTGTTTCTATAAGAGATCTTACTTTATTTAGCTATAAAGCTTGGCAAGATTGCTTAGTTAAATTTAGGTACCGCTCAATTGATGCTATTAATAATGTTATTAAATATTAAATATAAGTATATTCTTATTCTTAGGCATGCATCTTGTACAGTATCTTGCCTACGGACTAATGGCACATAAATAAAAGACAACTAGTAAATTACTTATACATAAAGGGAATGCCCTGGATATACTAAATATTTTACCTTAGGATTAAGGCAGGCTAAGAAATCCTGGAGCATTAAGTTATGATGTTAACGCACACTTTCTAATAGAATTATACCTCCTTAAGCGCACATTTACTCTTGTATTAGTCTCCAGCTGCTAGGTAAGGGTGTAGTAATTCCCCAATACTTTGCCCTTTATTATCTTTGTACTTTATAGAAATACTGCCCTAAATGTATATTTGGTAAGGAAGGAAAGTCTTTTGGTATACAGCTAAGTATATTAAAATGCCCCTCCAATATCTTATGGCTAACAGAGATGCATATTTTATTAAGAAAATATTGTAATATAAGCTCGCGTTATAATTAAATTTATCTAGGAAAATATCGGCGCACATTTTGGACTATAGACTTTCGCACGTTAGCTTTTATGTAAGCACTACCATACTTTAAAGACCCAGCACCCTTTATCTTTAGCATTTTTAGGTACTAAAAATGACTACAACCTTGATCCAAGAACAAGCATGCCCCTATAACGCCGAATAACCAGCTACATATGTTGTTTAGCGCCTGTGGCTTAATAACGCACAATAATTAATTTGAATTTGCCCCTACCGGCCTGTGTGAACTATATTTTATAACTATATTTTATATAAAGATAAAGGGCTGTCCGCGTATAAATGTATAAATGACCAGCCGAAAGTATAGAGCTAATATTTTATAAAACTGAATATTCCTAAATATGTATTATTATTAAGCCCGCCTTGGTCCCATAAACACCTAGATCTAACTTATGGTGCACCTCTAACATAACTAACTTGCAGTGTACTTTGCAAGGAGAACCTATGATAAGGCTAGAATTCTAAACAAGGGGTTTCACAACAAGTACAAGTACAAGAGCTGTACCACGTAGAGTTACTAACCACTTAATTAAATATATACACCTTATTAATTGATAATAAAATAATATTAATATAAAGAAGGGATGGTACACTAGCTTAATAACACTTGCTTTAAAGATATCTTGGATAAAGGAGGACTGCTTTTTTTTAAGTACACATAGTATTTAATTTACCTAAGATTAAAGGAAAATATGGGGCTTCCATATTCAAGCAGAGCACTCTTTCTATCTCTTTACTTAATGACTAAAGTTTTTCTCACATGCAGCAATTCTTTCCTCTTTATTACTCCCCTTAACTAGGCAGGTCACTGGAAAGTCTTACGACAAATTAAATATATTCTTTAACAATCGGCAAAGGGCTTTCTATCTATCTATCTTACTTAAGTATACAACTTATTAATAATATCTTGGCGCTAGCACTGCAACTTAATAAATTAAAGGCACTTTTATTAACTTGGACTATAATTTGTGCAAGTATTTAAGTAAAGTTAATAAATGTAGCTACCCTTAATTTGGTTTGGAAACTTTGCACAACCACAACTAAGATATTATAACCCCTCCTCTACTATAGCTCTGTTAGAAGTACTTTGGGTATATTATGAAGGAATTACTTTCACTATATTGATGGCGGATATTACAATTACATAGCACCCTTAGATGCAACTCTACTAAGTACATAAAGCGGAAATAGCTGATATTCGAAATGAGACAAGTCTAGTAAACCCTTGAAAATAAATAAAAATAAAGTAGGCATCTTTATTTGTATTAAGGGAGAATCGTGTACGTAGCCATAATAAAAAAGCATAGTCTATAAAAGCAAGCGTAAGGCAAGGAATACTACTGTATCCAAAGCACGTAGTAGAATAACACCTTCTACCTCTTTTATTGCTTGTAGCAAATAATTAAGGCGCATTAAAGATATAGCTTTATTTAGAAGACTCACTAGGCCTTACGCTTGAAAATAGAAGTAGAGTTAAATTATAAAAGGTGCACGTCCTGACTTGAGTACTCTGACGGGCCTTTTATAGATTAAGGGCTATTTTGGTACTAGACTACCTAGTATTTTGGGGGAAGTAACTGCGAACTATTAAGGGGCATGCACCATCTTGTTAAATATTTATATGCGCTAGGAACTGGTGTATCCTTGTGGAAATGTCCAAGTGCTATATACCTCCTAATTATTAAAGCCATGTTTATAAAGAATACGCCAAAGATTAAGTTATTGGCCGGAGCCTCTATAGGTCAAAGCACAATAGTAAAAGTGGAGTTAGGTTTATACCTTGTTATTAAAGCGTAATGGTCACCCCTAATCTTGGGCAGTACGCAGAAAGATCTATTGCTCTAATTATACATGAAGAAACCTCTCCTTTATTTATATAATACTAGAGTCATTAAGCCCTTTATCTTTACTTAGTTATGTAACTAGACCCGAGCACAGGAAGTTTACTTTTACAAAATGTTAGTTAGATGAAGTCACGGACGACCTTAGCTTAAATATTTTATAAAGGATATAAAGAATCCTCGTGCTTATCAGATATACTCTAGTTCACTCTTGCCCTAAATATATTTAAAAATAAGAGCTAAAGAAAGATAGAATTTAAGTACACCCTTTAATTTAATAAGTAGCATGCGAAAGAAAAAGAATAAGTTTTTTAGATTTATTATTTATCATTTTTTTTAGAATATATAATAATAGTGGAATAGATCCTTGCCCTTGTGGAACGCCTAGACTTACTAAAAATCCGTTTGCTCGGCACAGTTCTCCTAACTTAAATTTAGTAAAGTCCTTTCTGATAAGCTAACAAACAAGTAGGGTACTGCCTTATATGTACTTAAAGGGAATATGTACTTAATCTTATTAGCTGGGCCTCTTGACACCCCCTTAGTAATGCTACCAGATTTATTAGTAAAGTATTAAGTTTATAAGACATAGGGGGTAGTCTTTTATAACTATTAGGTAATAACTAGCTCTTACTTATCTTATATATTTTAGTATACCTACACTTAACACAGCATTCTTTATCTTTCAGGTCTTTAAGCAAACTATTAAAGTACACTTTTCCCACTTCTTTTTTAGTACGCACATATTAGGTTAAGGGCACCCTTTTATTTTATTAGGCAACCTAGTACCGGACTTTCTTTCCTGAGCGTTTTCTACTTTAAACTTTAAGCATTAAGTCTTTACTAGGTGGAACACTTATTTTACCTTTTACCAAGAACTCGAGGCGCATAAGCTTCAATTCCCAAGTTAAGGAGCAAAGTTTTATCTATTATTTGTATTTCATTATGAAGTCCTAAAATAGTAGCAAGTGTTTGTATGGTAAATAGCTTATACTTAAAGGTAATCCTACTATAATGAAACCTATAACTCTAGGAAGTAGGTTTGCACATTCTAAATACCCTAAGCGTTGGTCGCTGGAAGTTATTAGGAGTATGACATTTAATAAAAGTATTAATGTCCGAGTTAACTTGACAATTTATGAATCACTTAGCCATAAATAAATTATTATCTAGATACCCAAAGGGGGAGCGGGCAGTCAGCTTATTTGTTTGTAAAATATTCTATCATCTGAGGAAAAATTACAGTTTATACGGCGTGCACGCGGCGCTTTGAATTACTTAAGTTAGGTAAAAGTTGAAAGAGAGACAAAATAATAGAAATACTATAGGGAGTTCCTTGTGCCTACACCCGTTATAGTACTTTATTCTACGAAACTAAATTATAAGAGAATGGTTTGAAATATTATTGCTAGATACTTAATTAAAACGAAACGTCCCTATCTATTTTTAAGGTCGGAAGCGCGCTTGGCAGAGTTGTGTAAGATACTACTTCATAAGTGTAAAGTTATTTCCTGTTCTATATTCACATTTTATGTTTGCAAAGCAGAGATCTACTACGATACAAAAGGTAACCAAATACGAAAAGATGTGATGAGTCTTCACTACACTTAACAACAAGGATAGTTTTTTATTGCTTAGGAGTCCTGCGCGTTTCCTAATTATAGGAAAAATAGTCTCTTCCCGTGCATATTCGTGTTTTTCTTAAGTACTCAATTCTATGTTAAGCTTAGGTTAAAGAGATTTGTTAGTTACCTCTTCTCATAGTTATAGTAAATAGAATAGGAGCTTAAACATAGGTGCACTCGCGCAATTACCAGGGTTATCCCTAAAGCCTTTATAATTTTTATAATTATAGGCTGCTGCACGTGTTTCTTATTATATACAAATAAAGTGGATATCCTCTAGCACAAGTAAGAACATACTCTCTAACATACCCTGCTCAGTATCATTTTCTTAAATTGTAAAGTGCCATAACATAACTTGAATAACTTAACTATATGCACACGTTCTCTACAAACCTATATTCTCTTATAATAAATGCGTGTTGCAAGGTTCCCTAGGCCTAGGGGATTCCTATAGGACTTTCTTTTCGTGCATTTTGTGTTAATTTGTGTTAATAAAATAAATATGTGTATCAGGCACTCTTACTTACCTTCATTTTAATGCTCCAGAATAATTATTTAATAAATCTTTAAGCGTTCAAATTCAAAGGGGATACTCTCCTTTTATAACTTATAGTGAAAGCATACAACGCTGTACTAGATAAGAACTAGCTAAGATGCTTGGCTCCATTTAGTTAGGGATATGTTTGCTTTGACTTAGATATAGTAACTCAACTTCATTTAGCGCTATTATATAATAGATTACTTGGGGCCTTTGCTTCGAATTCTTAACTTAAGTTGCCAAAAATGGAGAAAGGAAAAATACTCGCCTATAATTTGGAAGCTTTGGATAGATCTTGTTAGGTTTGGGTATATTACACTTGCCCCAATACAAGTGCTAAGTCATTGCCCAATTCTATCCAGGACGTATCATTGTTTGTTATATAGAAAGTAGGGGCTAGCTTTTCACTGCTCTTATGCACCTTGCTTAATTTTGCAAGAAATAAAATAATAGGGCAACCCATTTCTGATATTGCCCGTTCTAGTAGGAAAGCCTAATAACTAATAAATAACTCTATATAATAAATAACTCTATATAATACCTGTGCTACCTTCTTTCTTCTTTGTTTGTATGTGTGTTTACTACAAGTAGCTTTGTCCATATAGTTACACCGTCTCTTTATAGTAACGTATTAGTTCAATTACTTAAATGAATTCTTAGGCAAGATTTATTAAGTATTAGGACTCTGGCTTATAGAGCTGTCTGTATTTATTTCTCTTTTTATAAGAATTATTTCCCTGCTAAGCTATTAATGCTATTAATTTAATATAGGATGCCCTTATACTTTTAATAGGTAATCCTTTCTTTTGTCCTGGGCTTTCACTTTTATTTGAGTTGAAAGGGTGCTAATATTAAATACGCAAATGCTATGACTCTATAAGTTCTATACTTAAATACATAATCTTGTAGGAAAGCAGCTGTCTGCGATAATACGCCCCGCAAGTAGTCTTTATTGTTTAATAACCTACTTGTTTTAGGTAAATATACAATGTATTCCTTGATACTTATAGGCTGCAACTTCTGCGCCTAGAAAAGTACTACTTAAATCGTATTCTCTTGCTACGCTTTGATTAACCAATTTTATAGCTAACTGCACAACATAGAATATTCTCAAGCTTGCGCAAAGGTGTAAGGGCCAGTAAACATAGATTCCTACTTGACTTGGTATATATATATATATAATATAGGGCTGGTAGAAGAGTGTATCCCGCTAGTAAAGATATAAATACTTGTCTCTAATATGAATCTGTAAAAAGGTAGCCGCTCTAGCAAAGTAAGCGGTAATAAGAAATAGCTCTTTTTATCTCTCTTCTATAAAATATAATATGCGCAGTAAAATGAACTAGCATAGTCTCTCATATTTTATGTAAACCCTTTAGTAAAGTTATTAATGGGGCAAGCAGGATCTATGTCGCGCAAACTTGGAAAGCCTTTATATTGGAAGTGAAAAGAGGCGAGGTATCTTTTATAACTAGTAAGATAAAGTAGGCTTCTAATAATATTGCATGTGCTAATAGCTAGCTCCCTTACTGATGTTCCTCGATGGTAACTGTAACCTACCTGTTAGGGCTGCCCTAAGGTGCTGGCTTCTTATAAATATTTTAAGGACTTTATGGAAATATGGAAATACACATGCTGGCCCTTTAGCTTCTACGGGGTGCTAGGGTTTACTTTTATTAAAGTACTTTGATGTACAGTTGACTACTTAATTATATTTTTGACAAAAAGAAGAGGCAGCCTTACCCCGTGCCTTAGCGCAAAGGGTTATCCTAATAAAATAAAAGGCCTAAACATGAACCTGCTTTTGGTAAAACAGTATCAACATACATATAATATCTTTTCATATGTAAATGTAAAAGAGCAGGAATTTAAGCACTATATACGCTTTTTGAAAGGGATTACCAGCTTCAACGATATCTCAAGGGGCAAGAACATAAGCCCACCTGCTAACTATATAAATTATGTATTGCTTTAAAGAAGAATAGGGAGTGACATTTTATTAGTGCATAATTTATACTGCCCATATCTACCAATTAAGGAATACTTTATCACTTGTCCTTTACATGGTGAGTGCCTTACTGTAGCAGGTGTTAAGACCTCTTAATAATAAATGCTATAAATATAGTGGGTCATCTTCTCTTTTGGTACATATAAGGTAATACCCGTATTGTAGGAAAAGGCCTGCTATAGGAAACTCCTAATATCAAAGACTTTGGAAGGTAATAATTATGCGAAATACATAATTTGTAAGGTAAGGGATGTAAGGACCAACTCTAGGTGCGCTTCTATATAGGAAAGAATTCGTGTTTAAAGTGGGGCAAAAAAGCATACATTCCTAGTTCAAAACGCAAGGTTTTATTAAAGGAACTCATTAGCTGAAGCCTTCTAGCATTTTGTAAAATAATCTTTTCATAATACCTAGTCGTAGTACGCGCTTTGCGCAGCCTCAATATTATTAGCTAAGAAATCGTTAGTAAGGGGATTTTAAATGCCTCAATTAGTACATGAAATATCTTGGTGATACATGAGAAACAGATCTGTTCTGAAAGAAACCGTGCATTAGTGTAGTAAGTAAAAGCATATTTAGCTAAGACCTACCCGCGACTAGACAAAGTAAAGACATACCCGGTAATTAAAGGCATAGGTGTTGGTTATCTTGAATTAAATACGTTGCCCATGCCCTGTTCATGCTAAACTCTCCATCTAAACAGTAACCTATAATACAGCACTTACAAGGTTAAGAACATCACTAAAGAAGGACTAAACTCCGAGAAAATATTTGAGTAATTAACTACGCAAAATTAATATAAAAATAAAGCCTGCAATAAATAATATATCATAATAAAAGTAGTTGCCCCTCATCTCTTAGAGCTCTTTACTAATTAGGTCTGTTTTAAAAGGAAACGTTTGTAAAAGGGAAGGGTGTACCTTTGTGCTATAACATAAGCTACGTTTAATACTTTTTTGATATATTTTATATATATAAAAGATAATAGCTAAGCTTTATTACGGCTCTTATAACTATAAATACCTTGTAAGTGCTATAGCTGCAGGAAGTTTTCTAGCAGGTCCCTGTACCCAAATAACTGAGCTACTACTCTAGGTTAGAACTTAAAGCCCCGCTTGTGCTGGCAAAAGACACGGTGTTCTATAATAAAGGAAAAGAATAACTGCATAAAGCAAATTAATAGTATATATTCTATTTCTATAGGTATGTGCGTTTAATAATTTAATAAAATATAAGGTCTTAGAAGCTAAGTGATGGATATACTAAATCTGCTCATATAAAATGGTATAAAAGCAGGGTAAGCAAAGAGCTAACTGTAATTTAAAGGGATTAATAAGTCCCCAGAAGGGGCAGCATACTATAGCTAAAAGCACATAATTAATACTTAAGTAGATATTTTTGTAGATTATAATAAAGTAGCGGGGTAAATACATGCACAAGGCTTTTCGTCGGCTATAGTTAACAGCTCTTACTACCTAAAATTAGTATACAAATAGAGTGGGCTTGGAGAATACCTAACAGTATATCAGTAATTAGCACGCATTGCACTTAGGCTTAATATAATAGGTTTGCCCTTATATAATTTATAGCATAGAGGTCAGCGGTCAAGAAAAGAACTTTCTTCTTTTGGCTTTAAAAATAGATTGGTAGCCCACACCCACAAGCAAAAGTATAAAAAAGCACTTTTTATTATAATGATAATGCTCTATTTTTTGTAAAATACAGGACCCACCTGGTAATGTAATATAAAAATAAGTAAAAATAAGGCACCAGTACTAGTTAATATACTAGTTAATAGAGTCCCATATTTATAAACTTTAAACCTACAAGTATTATCAAGACTGCGCATATTATTTATTTAGTATTATTAGGCCCTGCCTAGGCCCCCGAAATATAAATACCTAACTATAGTACTCATATCTCTATGCTATGGATTTCTTAGCTTTTATATTATACTTAAGTTGGCTTAACCTGCCCAAGTAATGACTTAAGGCTTATGAGTAACATTTTAAAGACGACTATGACTATAAGAAACGTGTTTTTAATACCTTTTTATTAATAAAATTTTATTAATAAATAATAAAATCTAGAATATAGCATAGTCAATCTAATAATAAATGAAATACCTAAATAATGAACTATAACTAATGTTGGAAAGGACTCATATAACTACATTTATTTTATAGGGAGCATTCAGAAGGGGCATTTCTAAGTACACGGGCGCGTTTATTAAGTTTATTAATATATAAAGGATTATATTATGCCTTATTATACTTTAATATCTTTATAAAAGAATTAAATACTCTTAGGTAAATATATGCTCTGGCTTGCTACTATACTTTTAGTAGTTACAGATTAGTAAGTGAATAATTTGGATAGTTATAAATGCTCTTCTAGAATACCTCTTTAAAAAATTCTCTTAAAGTGGAAAGGCGCGAAAAACCCAGCGAGGTATTAGTAGCACAGGGTTTTCTTAATAAAATATAGCAAATATAGCATTAAGTTACTTCTCGTTTAGTATAGTTAAGTTATTTATAATAATGACAGGATAATAATTAAAGTATAACACTCTCTTACGTCCTTTAAGATATTTAATATAAAAATAAAATGCCCTTTTTTTACTTACTACAAATTCAATGAATGTATAATTACGAAGATGTTAGAAAACCAATTCTACATGCAGTTTATTTAGCTTCTGTATTAGATGTATACTTGATGTACGAGAAGCATTCCACTCTCTTGGTTACTTGGGTTTTATTTATAGGCTGATAATAGAGGAGTTCTCTCTCTCCTTATGCACTTAATTAGTCGGGCTATCTATATCTCTATGTCTTATATGACTTAATGTGGGCTGTTACATATATATATATTTTTATAATATGTTATGTAAAGAATAGTATTTGCATAGTACTCAATGCAACAAAGGTAGTCTGTGAAGGGTGCGCGTACATTTAAATTAGGGTTACTATCTCTGACTGGGACTGTCCTAAGCTCTAAGACCAATTAAAGGCCTACTATTTTGTAAGGCAGAATCTCTGTAAAATGAAAAGATAAGAAATCTCTCTCACCTCTATGATTAGTTAGTAACATAAATTATCATTAAAGAAACATCGCGCTTTTTTGAGGAGAGGCCTGTAATATTTTGTATATCTTATTATAAGCCCAAGAGTAGAGATCTGAGCAATAACCTCTTTATAATGAACTGATTAAGGGGACAAAGTGCCCGCGTAATTAAAAAGCCCACGTGGCTTTATGTATTATCTAGCTGCCCTTGTGTTAAGCAAAGATACCCTTCGTAATGAATAAGGTTATGCCAGTTTCCTTCTCCTTTTATAGGGTTAAGTGAATATGAGATAGTACAGACTAAAAAATGCCGATGTATTTATCTTCTTATGCCATAACAATTATATTTTAAAGAAATGATAGGACTTATTAGAACATCTAAAACCCAAGCACGGGGACTGGCTTCAATATTAGGTATTAAAAACTCTTGTAAGGCAGAAGGAGGAATACTTTGCACTTGTCTTTTCCTTGAAGCTCTTTAACTTAAGGTACTTTGGTGAGGGAAGAGCAAGCAGGGATCCTTGTCCTGTTTTTGCTATAATATTGGGGATCACAAGTGTCTACTACTTGAAATTACGTTCACTTTCTACTTAATAAATCTACCATTAGCGCCTATGAGAGCACCTACGAGCTTTTTAGTATACGGCGCATCCTTTTTCTTTGGAGCGATTAAACCTAAACTATTTGTATAAACACGTAATACAACAATATATATATATATATATATATTGTAAAGAGACTAAAGAGACCTTTAAGTATTTGCAAAAGAGCTAGCTTATATTATCTAATTTCTAATAAAGTAAGTCATAATCTTTCCCTTTGAACTATCTAAAAAAGTCTTTTAAAGCCAAGGGTATAATTCAATGACCCGATTCTATAAGCGTACTCACACCCTCTTCCTTAATGGCTGGGTAGCTTTTATTTATATACAAATACTGCTCGGTGCTGGTAGGTTACATACTTGAACTTGCAAACCTAGCTAGGGCTATAAAATACTGCAGCTTTCTAAACACCGCTTATTAAGCATAGTAGGGTGCATTACTTTAGTAAACGCAAAAATGTTAGTTAAATAGTTGCCCATATTTGGTAGTACTGGTACAGGAGCTAATCTTCAAAAATAAAAAGGGAGGCTTCTACTTAATAAGGCAGGTATCCTTGTGCCAAAGTAGGCCAGAGTATTAATGTTAAATAAATATAAAAAGCGTGCCGCAAAGAGGAAAGATAGATCTCCTAATTTGCTGTCTAGCTGCTTATAGAGGATCATTTTTTAATATTGAATAAAGCAACTCCCGCCTGGACTAGTTATAAAAATATGCGCCTTTACTCTTTCTTTTTAAGTAATATTACAGCAGTTTATAGTGCGTGAGCTAAATGGAAAGTCTTAGTTATTCTCTTTTAGTACATGTTTCATAACAGACAAGGGGCAATTCTATTAGTAAAGTTAGGAATTATCTAGGTAGCGTATACCCATGTTAGAGTACCTGAAGGCGTAGGTTTGCATAATAGTTTTGTTAAAACATAAAAGATTCCACTCTTATCTAAATATATAGAAAAGCTAAAATGGTGGGAGAGACTATAAATCGATAAAGAATGCTTTCATAAGAGTAAAGTAGAAGCACTCTACGAGTTACAAAGAACTATACTATAAAATTATAAATAGCATCTGAAAAAATAGGTAATAAATACAGTTACTTAAGCCCTATCTGTTATATATAACAAATAATAGCGCAAGCAGCTCCGAGGGTATCAGCAATTTATGCCTAGCTAATTATAGAAATACGGAGTACTATGATTTTATTATAAGATTTATATTAAGAATGAATGAGTCAAGACACCCGCAAAATAGGATTTTATCTGACACTAAAGAGTACATTATTACTATAAGACTATTTTACTAAAGTTACGTTCTCAAGAGGGAATACTTACACCTTCTTATAGGGCACTGAATATCTAACAACGGGAGAAAGTAGTTACGGAAGTATTAGAATAATTTACTAGTAGCGTATCTACTACATAGAAATTATTCTAATACTTAGTTTTCGCTATAGGTGAGTATTCTCCATTTTTGAACAAGCTTATAGGGGAAATCAAGCCAAGTAGGTTTTGACCTATGCTGAAAGAACTTTTCAGAAAACTGGAGCGCTTCACTAAGTAAAATGTATCGAGTAACTTTTGACCCCTAGTGTTCAGCCGAATTCCGAAATTTTGGACTAGTAAAAATGGGTTAGGTCACTTTGACCCTATATGAAACGCAAGAAATCACGAAATTCGACCTGTTTTTCAGGCCTTGTAGAAGGAAAATACGAATTGGCTAGTGCCTACCCTGCTAAAATGACAAAAGTAACTCGAAGCGATTTTACTTAGAGGAGGTCGCGAAAAAGTGCAAGAATTGCTACTCAGCTCAATTTACCCTACAGAAGCCCCTCAAAAATATAGACCTCAATACTTAAAATGAAAAATTAATTATAGGCGCAGAGTTTCACATGCCGCTCATATGAAATCTTAAAAGACTCTAATCAGTAAGAGTTTGCTGGACAGGGAAAGTCTAATATACTAAGAGTCCTAGACTAATGTAAAGTATAAGTGCACTGTAACCAAGAAGTAATCTTGTGGCGCGTACTTATTTAGGCTAAGTATTCTCTTTTTTATAAAAAAAATATTCTTTCATAATGAAAATTATAGCTTAATATATTACAACGAAGCATCTAGTCTGAAAGAGCCCCTTATAGTATTGAGCAAGTTATTAAATGTACTCGAATATGATCTTGCTTTTCTTTAGCTTAAGTTTGTATATGACAAGCCTCATTTATGTATGTCTGTGTTTACTTATGACTGTATAAGAGCACGAGGTACCTCTTCTTTAATATTAGGATTAGGTATGTAGTCTCACACCTATTCTATCTTTGTTTTCTCTTTTCTCTATATAACGTCTCGCGAATTTTGTTACCCAAAGTATATGCTTATCCAATTACTGAGCTATAATAAAAAGGGGCCTTAATTTGAAGCAAAACCTAAATTATTTTTTAACAAATGAAAATAATGCTTGGGCAGAAAGGCTTTAGCAACGTTAATTATTTTACATATACTACAAATTCCTAGAAGGTTGCACAAATAAATACCTTCTTATTTTATGCTAAAGAATCTAGTAGACTTAGATTTTTGTGCTTGATTGAGAAAAATAAGTCTTAAGTATGAATGCTTGCACACCTATGAAAGCTCACTAAAGGGAGACATGACTAAGAAGAACGTGATAGGGCGAGTTAACTTTAGTACTATACTATAAAATTTAAATATATTTGTAAACAATCAGTACCCTGAACAAGCAGGCATAAGCCCTTAACTTCTGTTTTTTCAAGACAAAAAGGAACTCCGGAGTATAGACATACATTACTATGTCATATAATAAGGTAGAAAATAACTTGATTGCCTTGATTGAGGAGGCGCCCACCATAGCACAAAAGAGTACGAGAAGGTTTATTTGAGCAGTGCTTTAGTACATACTCATACTTTAGTAATACATACTCATACTTTAGTAAATAAGTATAAAGCCCTTGTGCAGAATTAGCAGGGTAGAAGTATTGCTACTGTTGTGGTACTTCCCCCCCCTTTATATTTATACAAATGAGATATCGCTAGGCAAAGGACTGTTCTTACTCTTTGAATAACTAGAGTTTTATTTCTGCGCCAAGTAATTACTCCCCTACACTATAATTTATTTGCACTAGAGGAAAGCGTAATACTTCAGTAACACTGATATAAGGCAATGATATGAGGTAGGTTATAATTATTATAGATTATGATAAAAAATACGGGCTTACAGAAGGGCTATAATATTTTATGTACACAAGCTTCGTGCTGTTTGATTATAAGTAAAAAGTTTAGTAAGTGTTATCCTGTCTTATATTTATAAATCCATTGATAAAATTAGGTACGGAAGTTTGCTCCTGTTAGATTTGTACCCTTTCTTAAACGCATTTTGTATTACTCTAAAACTATACTTTCAAACCCTCACAATTTTCTTTTCTTATATGCTCCATGTTAAAGGATTTTACAAGTATAAAATACGCTTCTCAGAGAGTTCTTGGCGCCAGTGAATAATTACAAATTATATAGTACGTTTATATTATCTTACCTCTCTACAAGCAGGGGATTAGGTACAATTCGTTTCCTAGCACGTCAGTATATAGATCATAGAGGACTGGTATATAGGGGCACTGTGGTATAGGGTTTAGTTTAAAACTCTAATTCTAATAAAGAAAGACCTAGTAATAAAGAGCAAATAGCAGCAGTTTCCTTTTTTCCTACACCCGTAAATAACTAATAAGCCTAACTATAAAGCTCAAGTGATTGCTTGTCCAGGGGTGTACCTCCTTGCGTTTTATTTTTTTCTAAAAAAAATAAAAGGAATAATTATTTAACTCATACAAAAAGGAGAGAATGTCCGCTTAATGTTATAACCAAAGAGTTGAGCTATTATGAGTATAATCTGCAGCCTAATGCGTGCCCCACTCTTGCCATTGCTATAGAAAAAAGAAACCTACCTTAAGTATATATTCTAGTGACAAGCGATCGCTGAGCACTTTCCCTTTAGGAAATATATTTCTCTAAGCGACACCTGGTAAGTTAGTCGTTTACATACTTATTATTGAGTAAGCCCTTATATTATAACTAGATGAATGGGCGCGTAGCTGTATATTAACCCATATTTGTAATTATGTACTCAGCAAAGACGACAGATTTATATTTTCCGCAATTATAGTACCTCAAAGTATAAATAAAGGAAGGGCCCGGGGCCGACATTTGTTAAAGTAAACCTGTTTTAAATCAGGTTTATAGGAAAAGTTACATTAGAGGTAAAAAAGGTGCCCTTAAAGCTTAAATAATGCATAACTTAAAGAATAATATTTTATAGGCATAAAATTATAAGAGAAGACTCTTAAGAAATTGCTCGGGTTACGTGGACTAAAGAGATAATTAGAACCTTGTTCCCTTTAATCCTCATAGCTATATTTATAGGAAATTTATTTTGATTTTGTAGTTAAGAAATACCCATAATTTTAGGATATATAGGAAGTAAGATTGCCCCCTAATGACTATATCTAGTCCTGTATACAGAAATGCTTCAGAGTAGGAGAAATAGCACTTCTTAGTATATTACCTTGCTTGTGTTAATATTAATACTAAATCAGAGTTACTTTATAAGAAGTTCAAGCCCTCGGGAGCTTTCGCGTGTTGTATAGCAAATACCCCTGTATAAGGACAGGCTTTGGTAGAGTTTTATAGTAGAATAAGCATGAACTCTTGATTAAATAAAATATTTAGTAGCAAATCAAATTATTATAGCCAAAACATTTGGTGCCTTTACTTCCTCTAGGAAAAAAAGAAGTAGATCTATAAGGAGCTCTTAATAGCAGGGGTCTAAAATAATAAAAGCTTTTTCTGTAAAATGCATAAATACAAAGGACAGCATATAAAGTCTATAAACAATCTTATATTTTTCTGGAATTTGTAATGCCCTTCTCTGGTAAATAAACTGGCAGCTAAGTGAGACTATTTACCAGAGTGTGCACCCTATTATTTTTTTTTAGAAGCCAAGAAGGCAATAACAGAGAAGTAACCTATCCCTTATTATAGGTCTTGACGGTGTAAGTAAATAAAATTAATTTTCTTGTAGCTTTTGCCCAGCTACCTTCTTATATTTATACTTAAGTAAGTTTACTCTCAGTACTAGAAAAAACAAGATAATTAAAACACTTCGCTTGTTGCAGAGTTACCTTAAGAGTAATTTTTTATATTGTCTTGGACTATACTCTTAAGAATTAAGGGAGGAATTATTCCCTTATACCAGTTGTAAGTAGACACCTTTACTAGAATCGCCTAGGTGCTTACTTGTTTATAATTCCCTCTCCGCCGGGTGGGTAGAGATACATTATTTTTTTTATAGCGTATTCTTGGGTGAGTAACTTCTAAATATTCCTTGCGAAATGCCTGCTTTATTTGTAGCATTTTTTATATTTAAGATTTGGTAATAGCACAAACTAGGACTAATAACTCTTTTCAATACACAAATATATAACGCCCTTATTCTTAATATTCTTAAATATAGCAAAAAGCTTAGAGGTGTGCTTGCAAGGGTATTTCTTTGGGCAGAAATTAAAGCACTTCCATATATGACGAACTGTGTTATGTATGCTCATAGGCCTTTAAAAGATTAGGCTATACCCCTTTGCTCTTATCAGTTCAGAAAATACTAGCATTAAAGCAAGAAATAAAATACTGCCCTAGTAAATAGAGGCGGTACCTGCCTTGGCTAATAATGTGGAGTTAATCTATAAAGTACTGTGCATTTAAAATTATATGGGACAGCCTTTGGGAGCTATTGCTTTCTCTTTACTTCTCTTAGTCTAGTACTACATTATAGGTGCAAACACCTTAATTATTTTCGCACGGAGCTCTACTTGAATCTATTTCTAAAATATCTTGCAGTAGAAATACAAAAAACTATAATTATAATATAGTCACTGCTGCTAGTAAAGGTATCTTAGAGTATGTACCCATTTATAGTTAATCTGTTATTGCCCCTAATTTTATAAAGTACTTTACAAGAGTGCCGGGTAGATTTCCTTATTATTCAATTTGGTGCAGAGCCCTCGTAGGGAAGGGATTATATCTAGCATTTATCAGACTTACGTCTGACTTGTTGCGCATAAAAATATAGTATTGCCCTAGTGTTTGTCTTAGTAGGTATTTAAAATACACCTTATTTATTGTATTTTGCAGTAATGCCCCCTACTAGTAATGGTACAGTAGTATTTCTGAGCTACGCTCATTATAACTAATTATGTATAAATGCGTTTAAATTCTTATACCATTTCTTCGGCAATTTGTATACCTAATGTATACCTAAATAAGAGTACCCAGGTATTTGCTCCTAGAAAATCTTATCTTAAAGGCATTAGTTTGAAGAACATCGGGGCTACCTGAATTTATATAATGAAGATTTTTATAGTTAAAGTCACTGTAATTGCTGTCTCTAGAGTAGTGCACATGGCCTATATCTTACTTATATAATAGGGGTGAACTCCTTAACTTAGTGGGTTATTCTTCTTTGACCAGTCGTAAGAAATGTAAAAGTTATTTAAAGCGTGTTAATTTATAGGTGTCTGCGGATAGCCCTTAATTACCCGCCAACTTCTTATCTTTATTTTCTGCATGAGTAACCCCTAAAGTATTTATCAAATCTTTATATGTAAGGGGGATGTGATTTTTTTATCTATAATTAATTTATATATAATTTAATTTTTAGAAGAAGCTATTAGTTAAGCTAGTACTTACTGGAAATATCATCAAAATATTCATATGGCTTTGTATTACCCATCCCCAAGTATGATATGCTTGCTAAAGACCTAGGCCTTAAATAATCTCTTAATATAATAAAAAAAAAATATATAAAAGCACACTCGCGCCCTGTTGATAATAAGACTACTTAATAAACCAGTACTTGTTGCGCCTGGTTAGCATCAGAGGTATTTATAGTTATTGTATGAGTATTATTCTCCCGTCCTCCCTTATAAAACTAGGTGTATGCTTATAAAATTGTCATTACCCTACGCGACCCTTGTTACCTTATAGTTAAGCTTAGAGCATTCATCTTCTTTATAGGCTTGCCCTGGCCCGAAACAATTATACCCTTTCACTTGATAAATATCGCTATAGTATGCTTTTGAGCGCTTCAGTTTTCACTACGAATAACTTGGGAAAAATACCTAGAGTTATAATAAAAATAAAAAAGGGAGACTACTGTGAGTAATGCCCTTAATAGACAATAAATTTATAGAAGGAAAGTATACTCCTCTTTAATTATAAAATTGTGGCGCACTTTTTATTGCTTTTAGAAAATAATAAGCCTATTTAAAATATAATTAAAATATAAGATATACTTCAGTTTAGACCTTTAGCTAAATACTTAAGAAAGGACAGCCCACAAGGAAAAACCTATTACAAAAACAAGCCTTACGGGAAATCTAGCAATGTATCTAAGTATAGGTAACGTCCTATGGCTATACTTAAGCCATTAATAATCCGTTAACAGCTTTGTAGTTTGTTTTGGGGTAATTAACACGGTAGCGCTATATTTCTAAATGACATCTTCTTTCTTTTTATTATAGATTCCCCCTTCCATAGGCAAGCGTTACTTCTTAATAGTTAGAATTCATTTCATAGTTTAAGAAAGGTACTTGAAATTAGAGGGTACAGCATTTCTCTAGTCTTGTATCTCTAGGGCTGTTTAAATATAATATAATTTTGGGGTAAGCTCTGCTAATTATTTATTTTTTAGGAAGGAAACACCTTTTAAGAAGTCATTCGAGCTATTTACTTAATAGACATTAATTAACCAAAAGGTATCTTGGGTATTCTCTGTGTCTAAGTACGCAACTTACATAATAAAGCCTTGGCCTAACAGGTTACCTAGCAACTTATGGAGTAGGCTTAAAATATAGAAATTACGCTAGGACATACTGCGCCACTTAATACTACAAATCTTCGTAAATAAGCTAGAACAAAGGAAGTAATCTACTTGGTTTATTAGTAGCAAACAAAGACACTTGTCTAGAGTGTAAGTACTTAATTATACAAATTGAAAAGACAGTAAAGACCTATTATAAGAACACTTTAATAAGGACAAGAACTCCCCTAAAATGGAGGGAGTCATATTTCCACACCCACAATTAGTTAAGAACACGAAGCCTTTATATCAAGGAAATGTCGTATGCAGGTAATTGGTAAGGAGTAATCTAAGAAGGGTATATTCTGCTAGTACTATACTTTAAAGCGAGTGTATAAAGTTCTAATAGCTGCGATAAATTCTTTAACTACCTATAACTAGTGTTCCTTTAGCTGACTACAAAATATTCTTAAGAGCGTCTATTATGAATACAAGCCTGTAAGTAGACGCTAGCCTAAGCCCCTTCAATAAAGTAAAGCTAGAAAATAGTGGATACTTTCCTCGGTCTTCTTAGAGTAGTTTTTTACTTAATTGCTATTTTATACCATAAATATAAATATTTAATGTATTGTTTTATATGGTAACTAAGCAAGCACAAAGGAGTACTCTACAAAATCTCTCATAGTAATATAAAGTGCATAAAGTTTCCGTCCAGAGAGCCTTTAATTATTACCCGAAATAAAATTAGTTAAGATATTAAAATTAGCTAAGATATATAGTATTCTTTATCACTCTAATATAGTTGTTCCAAAACCTGGTAGTGAAGACTTTAAAGTTATGGGTCTATAAACAAGGCGTTAGCCCGCGCAGGCATATAAATAAATAAATTACCGCAAAGAATTGTGCAAGCCTTCCTTGCTTACATAGAATTATTCGGCACCAATTGAGAATTCCATATAGTTTTTTTTTACCTAAATATAAAAAAAATAAATTTGAGTGCCTTGTCTAGTGCATAAGACTGATTCTTATTCTTATAATAAACCTAAGTCAATATAACGCGAAGGTAATAAAGCAATTCCTTTTATAAAAAGTTGCAAGACTAGTAAAACAATCTAGATAGTAGGTAACCTGTTATTAATCACAAGCCAACTATGTGCCCTCTTTTTAATACAACTGCTATGGGGCGGCAGTTATCCACTTGCCCTAGTCATTTTTAAGGAATTCCTTTCGCGTTACATTTCAAACTTAAAGTATAGAGAAAGAAAAGAGCCCGTCTCTGTCAAATCTACAAAGGATTTATTTAGCTATAGTACTATCCCAGATCTAATGTGTATTCCTAAATTATTTGAGTTAATGCTTAGTCTAGGAGAAGACCATTACTTTATATTATACTTGAGTATCTTTTGTTTATAGTAAAAATCTATAGTAAGGGTGCCGCATAAAGATAAAAGAAAAATGTCGCGTTTAAACTTGCCGGCTCGATTTAAGTAGTCTAAGTATGGGCCCAGCTATATATTATATAAGTATATACTATGTACTATGTATGAA
The DNA here is from genome assembly GCA_036897805.1 of Plantago tenuiflora. Taxonomy (NCBI): domain Eukaryota; kingdom Viridiplantae; phylum Streptophyta; class Magnoliopsida; order Lamiales; family Plantaginaceae; genus Plantago; species Plantago tenuiflora. The sequence continues at coordinate 7,050 of JAYMST010000020.1, read as the reverse complement.
TAAAACTCTCATTAAACAAACAAAACAACCATAGATCAGAACACTCGTCATCAACAAACGTGCTTGGAAAGAGTACTAGTTTACTTAATATAATTATCTTACATAAAAGCCTATTACTCGTCATGGGCTCCCCGTTTAGAGGAATTCTTTGCACTACATATGTTTTGGTTTTATTAAAACTAATAATTGCTTGCCTCAACTCAATATAAGGAATATTTCACTTACTGGAGTTTATATAGTTAACCCTATAAGTAGTGATTAAATAGATTACTTAGTCTACAACTTTCTATTTCTATATAAGACATGGCGCCTATAATCAGTAATTTATAATTGAAGCTTATCCTTTTAGGTGAAAGTACTGCGCCAAGTATTCATAATTAATACATATAACTAAGAATGAAATAGAAAGCCTACTACCAGTCAACTAAATAAAGGCCGTGCCTAGTGGAGTTAGTAAAGGCCTGCGCTGCCTCTCCTTTCTTATCAGTGAATAGTTAATTGTACACCTCCTTAAACTATGACTTAATGTTTTGACTAGTAGTTACTACCGTTATATTTAGACTAAGCTCCTATAATTATTAAGACACCCTTGCCTACCGTACCTATTTTATACCTAGTGTATGTTGTAATTTTAATTAGACCCCGTAGGATTTATATCTACGCGAAAAGACCTATTAATTATGTAGAAGTATGTAGAAGGAAGAAATCCGCTATTTGCGCTTAGAGAAAGAAGGAGGCTTGGCTTATATTTAATAGAGCTTACCCTTTTGTCAGAAGAACACTTAGCAGTGATTAGTACGCCACGCGCTCGAGCTACTTAGGTCTTATATTTTGTAATACTAGAAAATGAAAATAGACCAAAAATAACTTAAAACTATAGAGCGCAGGTTTAAAGGCCTAATTGATAACTTGATACTACATACAAATGTATTCTTTTTTGAATAGACCTTAATTAATCTACAAGCTAAAAGGAAAGTGTCCTCCTATGTGGTACGTAAAATAAAATATAAAATTAGGTAAATAATCTCAGGCCTTGCTTAATTAGAGCTTCACCATTTGCTCTCTTTATAGTGGTTGTCTTGCTATAGAAGGTACTCCAGTATTTAACGGTAAGGGAGGTATAATGTTACACTGTACAAGATGTTTATACAAATTATACTTTGGTCTTGGAGAATTGCCATATAGCCCTGTCTACTATAAATTAGCCAAACAACTATGCGTAGGCTAAGTACTTCTTATACTTTTTAAATAATATAATACCCTCTAACAGTTTTTATAGTAAAGGGGTATGTTGCTACTTTTGGTAAAGAGAGGTACACTTTTAAATACTTTGACATTTATATACACCTGAAATCAAGAATTATGAACCTTTCTTATCTTAACACTGTAGCAGGCTCACAAAATACTGAATTATATAGAACTCTTTTTCGTACTATAGGTTCTCATTCATCGCAAGAAAATTTATATTTAGCACTTTATAACTGCCCTCGCTAACCGTTTGGAAAGTAATTTATATATATATAGAGAGAGAGAGAGAGGGGTATGCTTTACTAAGCAAGAAATACCACGTACTAGGCCTCTAGAAGCTTGGTGTGTAAAACTAGTATTGTAAAGTACACAAGAAACCATAATTATACCTGAACTTATAGTTCTTAGTAATCAGTTAATTGGGTGAAGTGCAAGTGGTCTTTAAACGTGCTCTCTTTCCTTATGCCCTGAAGTATAAGCTGTTAGTCGTGTAAGCTTTTTCTCTCTTTAATTTAAGATAACATATATTACACATTACATAATTGCTAGTAGAATGACTTAGTCTTTTACTCTGATATGTCTGCCTCTTTACGAAAGACATGAGCTTAAATTATAGTATTACAAGCATGAACTCGAGATCTTCCTTAACTTGAACAGATAATAACTTACTATTTACTAATACAAAAGCTATAAGTAGCTATACCTTGTGCACAAGGTCTGAGATTTATATTACATAAGAAGCCTTCACTAGGCTTTAATTATAACAAGAGATATTTCACTATTATATATACATCCCTTATAAATAAATATATAAATAACCCATAAATAATAAATATAAGTGGGGGCAGGAGGGTGCTCTACTAGCCCACATTTATTTATTTTTGATACTGAGCTAGCACAGGGCATTATTTCCTTTCTCAAGGAGTGTGTTATTTATTATATTTACTTTAGAGATATGCTACCGTAACAGGGCCCCTCCTATAATTAACTATGCTTTTTATTTGAATTAGTCAGAGGCTAATATAATATATCCTTGGCGTGCTTAAAGACTACTAACTTCCACACTTAAGGCTATAAAGAGTGTCTAAGATAAGAACTATACCTTTTGTTGCTATACGTGTATGTAAGGAATAATAGAACGCCTGCACTATTTGCATTATATAAATTCATAAAGTACTTTTTTTCATAATCAAAGGATTACTAGAATAGTTTATTACTTATTACAACTTACTTACGAAGAAGGGAGAGCTCTCGTAAATCCATATTTTTATTATATAAGAGAGCAGTTGGTGTAGAAAGTCCTTATAAGAATAACTGAGCAATTTAAGCGTGCAACATTTCCTAGTCTTGCGTTATTAAGAAATTGTTCCTAATAAAGTATGCACGAGTCAGCTTTAGTATTAGCATCTTAATGTTTTATTAGGTAGGGGAAGATAATGTATTTATCTGTAATAACCATAGCATACTAATAAGGCCATTATCAACAGCGAGCTTCTTCTAGTTATAACCAAAGCGTTCTCTTAGAGTAAGGTTACAACATTTCCCTGCAATTAGCTATATTAGCTATAAGTATAAAGGGAACTCTGCTATAACAAAGTATTCAACTACGGTATTTCGTGAGTAGCTCTGGGAGCTCACCTTTTGCATATTTTATAATTACATCTTTCAAATAGCTTGGTCATAGGAATAAAGAAGAACAGTCCTGCCAGTTTATTAAAGCCTTACTACGTGCTACTAGGATATAGTAGATGATCCCGAAGATATACTAACTTGACATTACAAAAAAATGCGTAATTTACAGGAGCAATAAAGGCCCCAAGCTATAATTGTAAAAGGTAGAATTTATTAAAAATGCAAACATGGGAATCCCTTGCGTGACTCATACTAAAACGGGTTTTTGTTAAACAAAATATAAAATATGCAAGTAGTTAAGCCCTCCTGTTATATAATTAAATTATCTAGGTTAGGGGTACTCTAGAGGTCTCGTAGTAAGGATGAATAATCGCGGAGTTTTAAATTAAATACCAACTATTTTTTTATTTCAAAGTGGGTTAACTTACCCTTTCAGGAGCGCCTAATAGATAAAATATTCCGACTATGGTTTGCTGTAACAGTATACTAATATTTGTATTTGTGACTAAATACAATGTTTTATCAACCCTAGCTTATTTATATTAATAACTGTAAGAGAAAGACTAAAAAAAAAAGAGGAATATAGATACCTCTGTTCTCTATCATATGTATTGAATTAGTTGAGACGCTTAGAAAGTACCTTTGCCCCACTTCTTGTAATATAAATAAGACGTCAGGCTGTTAGTACCAAGTGCACTATGAGTTAATGGAGGTGGTATATTGCTTAAAAGCCTCTTTTCTAAATCTTGACAAAATTTATTTTTTACTAGGGTTGCCTGCTCTGCACCTTGCCAAGAATAGGAGCTTTTACTATACCCTATCTAATCTGTACTTTATTGATGGCCTAATAAGTAATGGGCTGCACCAATTAAAGAAGAATTCCTTCTTTAGCACTATGTATTAAAGCAGAGCCAAGTGGCTTATATACTCTTTAATTTAATATATTTTTATGTACGTCTTTCTTTACAAAGCTAGTAAATAGAAATTATCTACTCCTAAATTATAGCGAAATACTAAGAAAGAGTATACTTCTGTACTTAAAATATCTAGGAGGAGGCAAGCTGTCTTTAAAATATAATTAAGCCTATATTTTCATAATTGTAAGATCCCTTAACTTTCCACCAGACGGAGCAGTTTGAGTATCATAATGAAACAGTAGAGTCACTTAAAATAAAGCCGTTGTTTCCCCTAGCCTAGGGCGTATAAAAAGGGTAGAAAACATAGGCTCAAGTGTATCATACATTTATATAAAAAGATATAAAATATTTAATTTAGTAGCACCTAAATTATCCTATAAAATGCAGTACTTTGGTTTAGTAATAGTTACCCAGAGAGTTAAAGCAGAAGGTAACCCTAACAAATACTTGAACAAATACTTGAAAGAGGGGGGGCGTTGTACTTGTGCACTTATTAAGACTAAATAAAAGACAGCTGCTTTGCCGCGTCAGGCTGGGATTTTAAGCCAAGGTGTATAGTTACCTAACAGCAAGGGACTCGCTAATATAGCAGAAATTCTGAGTTTTTTCTAGTTATAAATGAGTAGGGGCTTCTTAAAAATATACCTTTACAGTTTGTCTAAGTACAGAGTTAAGCTATCTTCTATAACATTCATATACCGCCCTAGCGCTGGTAATGTAGTAATAAGAATGGCACATAAGCATAACGAAATAGGTGATTTAATGTACATTATCAAAAGGGTATAATCTTTTCTAGCTAACTTTATAGTAGTATAAAGTAGGTGCAGGCGCACCTTCCACAAAACGTCTAATTCTAATAAGGTTTAATTATAGGGAATATTTCGGGTAACCTGGCTTATAGAACACCAGCACTCTCCATACCTATAAGGGGTAGGCGTAAATAACTTACTTGACCTTGCATATTTTAATATTAGGCCCTGTTAAGTACAACCTTTAAGTCTTTCATAGTTATATTTGAGTAGTGGAAGTGGCCCGGCCTTTCTTGTGCTTTATAAAATATCCCCCTTCTTTCTAGTAGTAGAACCCTTCTTAAAGCGCCGCCTACTAGATTCAATATTTATTTACATAAGGCGCACGTTTACAACCTCAAATGAAAAGTTAATGCGTTTGTTTAGTTTAAGGAAGCTTTTATGCTTAAAAATAGCCCCGCAGAAGGTTTAACATAAAACATAAAAGCAAGGGATATAAAAGGTGTAGCTCTTTGCTACTCCCCTAGTTTAGAGAATACGCTTTGAATTGCCTTAACTTTTCTAAAAAAAAGTGTTACTTAAACAAGATAAGAAAGAACCCTTTTGTTGTAATAAAGATACTTAGGGGATAGTTATGTGTGCAGAATATCTCCATTGTATAAAACCGAGTACTTCTTCTACCTGGAAATTATTTAAAGTAGTAGAACATTGTCTTAGCGGAAAAATATATGAAACGAATGGATTAGATATAGATTTAGCCCTTGGAAATATAGCCTATATCTAAAATATAGCCTACTTGTGTACTTTACAATTTATGTTGGGCATGCTACAGGAGAGATTCAGTAAAAACTAAGCCTTTTATTTTATAAAACACAGCGCTAGTTGCGCAAGAGATCAAGAGATAATATACGTAAAAACCAAAAGCAATGTGCATAATGTCTCATAGTTTACTCTGTAGGCTGTGCTCTTATAAAGTCCCTTTTTAGGAAGTATAAACGCTTATTAAATAAACTGATCCATAGATGGAAGTTGTTTTACACCCACATAACATATATAACAAGAAGGTGGAGGTATTTTCATCAGTACTATCCAAGGGCTTTAGCAACGCCCCGCTTCTTATACTTACACTATGCTATGCTTTCTCCCAAAGGCCTAACTGTTCATAATGAGCTCTATTTATTATAAATTATACATGTGACTTGCAACTACACTCATTAATACCTATGTAACTCTATAAAGGCGTCGTTATTAATAATTACCTTCTGGAATTGCCAAGTAAAGGAAATATACTACTACTACTGCCCAAGGCTATAACCAAGATAAGGGTGCGGGTACCCAAAACCAAAACCAAAAGTATTTAAACTCATATAACTAAGAAACAGGGAGTGTTGCCCACCTGTTATAGAACTCCAAAATAGGGCAAACTTCTAATAGAGCTTAAAGAATGCTTTTTTACCCTTGATAGTATATTTAAAATTTAAAGCAATTCTTTTATAGTACATAGTATTCAGCGCACCAATATGGCCCCTTTCAGCTAGGCTAATAGTATTATACCCGATTATATTTAGTAACCCCAGCGAACTCGCTGACACGTTTCACTTAAGTATTATACCTTCTGTGTCTTTAATGTATAAGGGAAGCTATAGTAACATATTTATTTTTATTCGTGAGTCTCTCACCTCTCAAGGCTATATTTAATTAGTCCCTTTCGTAAAGTTAAAGCACTACCTGGAAATTATCTAGAAGAAAGTAAGGTCGAGAAGGTCTATAACTGAATTGGGCTACATATTAGATTTAGTCTTAAATAAAGGTCTACTCTAATCAGCCACTTACACACTACGGCTTGATTATTAAGGTATTAAATTAGTGTATGCTTTAAAAACTGCCCCTAATATATAGAGTCTATAGAGAAAACGTTTTAGTATTAATAGCTTATATTGGTTAGAGAATGTGCACGTGTATTTGTCATAGAGTATATAACGAGAAAAAGGGGCTTGGTTTTTATAAAGTATTTTTCTCCATATTTCTGTTGGCGGTACCCTAGGCAGCTAAGGTCATTACTCTCTTGTGTGTAATTTCAGGAAAAGGAGTTATTAGTTTTGCGCTAGTGCCATATAAAAGCTTCCCGTTATACCTGCAATTTGCCGAAGATGTTTTTATGAACATGTAGTTTATCATAAGTCGTATGTAATATATCATCTATAGCTATATTAGCAGATACCTTGTAGTTGGTAGCTCAAGTCTTTACGCCCTCTCCATTTTGTTAGCTGCGCTTAATAGTTACACTTTTCAACGGCTTGGCATTAGAAAAGTAAAATGTTTTTATCAGGACTGCGCTTTATCTTGAGATCCTTTTTGCTTTTTATAATTGCTTTAAGCACAATACTAGAACTGTGTACAGGCTATTATAGTATCATTAAAATAGTTATGGGAATTTATTCTTTAGTAAACAGCGGCATTTTCGGGCATGCATTTGCGCAATGTATATTTCATAGGCTTAATGA